>WNWK01000641.1:0-32500 GCA_009830355.1 Cherax destructor
TAATATAACCTATTCACTGAATTTCTTTCGCTTGTCACATATTAATTTCACTTTATTATCTAGGGTGACCACGTGGCAACGTCGCCTGGAGCACACTAGGCCCACTGATCCCGTGGGTGTGTGTGTGTGTGTGTGTGTGTGTGTGTGTGTGTGTGTGTGTGTGGGGTGTGTGGTTCTTCTATATTATGTACAGAAATTGCAATATTTGTGTAATGATGAATGCTGGTAATCGTGATGCTATTCGTTTGAAGTCCTATTGCAAACTTGTCTATTCGTCTACACACTCACGAATGTTCATAGATTATGGGCATATACATACATACAAAAAATGTTCTTCTACCCAACCAAACAAAACCCCACAGGTAACTACATTACGCATACATACTGCCACACACACACACATTCTCTCTCTCTCTCCCTCTCTCTCTCTCTCTCTCTCTCTCTCTCTCTCTCTCTCTCTCTCTCTCTCTCTCCCCTCTCTCTCTCCTCTCTCTCCTCTCTCTCTCTCTCTCTCTCTCTCTCTCTCTCTCTCTCTCTCTCTCTCTCTCTCCTCTTTTTTTGTCTCTCTCTCCCTCTCTCTCTGAGACGAATCTTTTTTCAGTATCAGACCAACCTAATTCTCACTGACGAACGTTCCCAATTTACGAAGTCTTCCCTCGTGTTTACGACGCGATAGGTCGAATCTGATGTATTTTCCTTCTAGTATATATATATATATATATATATATATATATATATATATATATATATTTTATATATATATATATATATATATATATATATATATATATATATATATATATATACCTGTCAAATTACAGAAAGGTGCCGGACTCAAAATCTCCGAGACTATTTATAATTGCTCTTCTTCTTCTTCTTCTTCTTCTTCTTCTTCTTCTTCTTCTTCTTCTTCCTCTCTTCTTCTCTTCTTCCTCTTCTTCTTCTTCTTCTTCTTCTTCTTCTTCTTCTTCTTCTTCTTCTTCTTCTTCTTCTTCTTCTTCTTCTTCTTCTTCTTCTTATTATTATTATTATTATTATTATTATTATTATTATTATTATTATTATTATTATTATTGTTATTATTATTATTATTATTATTATTATTATTATTATTAAATTTTTGATTGAGACATCATTGTTTTATACTTTGTTTGGATTGTTTTTTTTATAATCTATCTCTTATAGAGCATTGTTTCAATGCTACTTAATGTTGTACTGTAAGTTGTATCGTAGCTATATGACATGTAGAGTATACAGAACCAACACAGAACCCACAGCCAGGCAAACACGACCAACTAGAAAAAATCCTGATGTTTTAGACCAGACTAGTCCACGAGTTGAGATGAATAAATATGAGGAGAAAGTAAGGGAACTAAACTTGACTACATTAAAAAATATTGAGAACCAGAGGAGACATGATTAGGACGTACTCGATACTCGGGGGAATTAGTAGGAATGAAAATGAGAGGCTATTTGAAAGGAGAGAAATAGAGACAAGGGATCAGAGAATCTAATTTTTTTTTGTTTCAGGTATGATGAAGTTCATGGCACAGGGTGAGTGACCCAGTAGCGGCCAGTGAAGAGGCGGGGCCAGGAGCTATGTCTCGACCCCTGCAACCACAACTAGTTGAGTACAAATAGGTTAATACACACACACACACACACACACACACACACACACAAAACTCACTTGATTCTCGTCAGTTCTGCCTTTGCATTTCATCATACTTAATGCTCCTTCTTTCCGGTTTTCCTAATTCCCCCTCTCTTTCCTTCCCTTCCAGTTAATAGTTCTCTCTCTCTCTCTCTCTCTCTCTCTCTCTCTCTCTCTCTCTCTCTCTCTCTCTCTCTCTCTCTCTCTCTCTCTCTCTCTCTCTCTCTCTCTCTCTATATCTATCTATCTATCTATCTATCTATCTATCTATCTATCTATCTACCTATCTTTCTCTCTCTCTCTCTCTCTCTCTCTCTCTCTCTCTCTCTCTCTCTCTCTCTCTCTCTCTCTCTCTCTCTCTCTCTCTCTTTGCTTCCCCCATTCAAGCAACCACCAGTGGCCTTCCTTCGCCCTCTCTCATTTGCTTTCTCTTTCATTCATGTATTCCCATCTCCCCCTTTCTTTCCCTTTCTAGCAGGCATCTCCCATTCCCCTCTCTCCACCCTTTCTCTATTCCTTTCTACGCTCTACACGCACACTTTCCCCTAATTAGGTTCCATCATTTTCTCTCCCTTTCCTTCTCCTCCCTGCAGCCACCTCTCCCATTCATTCAATCTTCCCTCCCTTTTTTTTTTTTTGCTATATTTGTGGCATTCATAGCTGCCAAGTAAATAAACGAGGTGTGTGCAATACATTGGTATCTTTTTTTCTCGAAATATTGCGGAAATAGAGATACCAACATGTCGCGCATGTGTCTCATTCATCTGCTTCTCCCCTTTCTCCATCTTCGCCTCTGCTCTCTCTGCGTCCTTCCTTTCCTCAGCATCTCGCTCTTCCCTCTCTCTCTCCCGGTGATGGTAGTAGACCAATGTTGACACACTTCCACTGGGGCTGACAGGCAAGTGATGCGACTGACGTACAGCAGGTCTCCTGGGGCTCTCCCAGCACTCGACTCAGAGCTCCCTGCTACCCTGCTCTCACACACACACACACACACACACACACACACACACACCTGAAGAGAAGGAAGTTAGTTGCAGAATACCAACACGGATTTAGGGGAACGGAGGTCCTGCCTCGCGAATTAGCTAGAATTCCATTATATAATAATGGAAATAAAGGAAATGTGATAATATTGAGTTTGCTGCATTTTTTTTTTTTTTTGGATGACAGAAAAGTATATAACACGGTACTATATCGAAGATAGATCCAGAGATTGGAAGAGAGAGAGAGGAGTGCGACGTTAAGGAAGAAAATACCACCATAGGTGACAGTGACATGTGGGGTTCCCCAAGGATCGGCACTATTGTCCTTGCTCTTCTTAATATAGCTAAATGACCTGCTGGAGGAAATCAACTCCTATGCACCATAGTTTGATAACATGAATTTACTGAGAAGAATACGAGCAGGGGAGGAGGAAGAAAGGCTTTCCAATGACTGCCTTTTCATTCCAACTTGTGCAAGTTTATGTAGATCGGTGAGGGTAGAGGAACACTAGATAAAGTACATTAACTAGAGAAAGAGCAAATACAAGGAAACAAGCATTGAGAAAGATCTGGGAGTTTCAAATTTAGGTTGGATAAATACATGAGTGAGAGGGGTTGGATTTGAGTGGGACTTGCACGAGAGTAAATAGAATTATCTAAGCTTATTGCTTGGGTAGCTTTGAAAATTGGGTTGGACAGATATCCTGTTAGTGGGATGGATTGTAAGGGATTTGCTTAGTATGGACCAACAGGCCTGCTGCAGTGTTCCTCCTTTCTTATGTTCTTATGCACTTAATCATTACACCAAACATATCTCCTGAGGCGCTTATAACCCGCATAACATCTGGATCAAACAGCTCTTCTGAAACAACTCAGCCATGAATAGAAAAAAAATATATGCAATTCAAAAAGGTTAAACCGTCGCTACCCATTGGAAAAGATCAATACTTTATAAAGCATGTAAATCATAATCCTAAAATTCTACAGTTATCGCTTCCCAATTAAATAAAACCCTTTGTAGTGTGTCTCTAGATGTTCGGCCTGTGTCAGTCCATTGTCAGATGCTGAAATCTAAATAACGTTACACGACCTTTGCCTTTTCTTCCACTGTCTTAACATTTACTTCTTGATTTTGCCGTTCTCTTACTTATTCGAGACCTGTTAGGTAAAAGGACATATGTCAACTAATGTCAAGTGCAACTTTGTTAAGCCATAACGACTGGACAAAGCTCCTGGAGAGCGAAACTTTGCCACATTAAAATGTCGCATTAGTTGCATTTATGTCCTTTTACCTAACATATTGTCGGTAATTTTATCAACATTATTACTATTCGAAATTTGATTATGACCCAGGATGGACCGAAACATCAATTTTTCTCTTCCAGTTAGTGAGTTTGCAGCTCCCACAGCATAATTACACTATAGAACACTCTTAAAAAACATAAAACATTTCATCCACAAAATGTGTTTTAACAAGAGACCCCTCAGAGTGAAAATTACCTACACTATACATTACAAGAGACACTAACTACACGCTCAACTCTCGCCCTTTACGAGATATTTTGAGACATTAAGAACAGCTAGTGTCTCCAACAATGACTCATTATAGCTACTTCAGGAAATTAACCCATGTTTACCTGTCTCGCAAATCTTAAGAAGGTAATTAATGACTCTTGAGAAGAGGAGAAAAATATAAACACGTTTCTTTCAAAAAATTTCACCTCACAAAATTTTGAAAGAAAAAGGCTTTATTTAAATAGCATTGAATGTTTTTGAAAACATTATGGATGAGGCCAAACAATAACTTGATCTGTCTTTAACCTTCTCCTTACCCCTACTTTTCTTATGTTTTCAGACATTTTCATCGACTTCCTTCAGACATTCTCCTAACCCCCCGACCTGTCTTCTGACATTTACACCACCTGTCTTCTGACATTTACACCACCTGTCTTTTCACATTCTCCTCACCTCATGACCTGTTTTCTGAAAATGTCACCACTTATCTTCAAACTGTCTCCTCCCTTCATTACCTGAACCCGTCTTCATTTTTCCCCCCCTCCCAAATTTTCCAAATTATTTATGCCTTGACAGTGGTCCAGCATGGACCAAAATGGACCAAAACGTGTTGGTTATTTGTGAATTGTTCCAGCACGCAATTACGACTTTTATGGCTCATAAAATATTGGGGCTAATGCGCTGGTAAACTGATTGTCTTTGGGCATGTAAGCTAGCTTTAAACTCTTCGCTTTTTTAACACATCTCAGTACCAATAATAAGAAAATTCTAATTTCAAATTATTGAACACTGATCAAACTATATTAGTCGGCAGAGATCTATGGACAATAATTAAATTTTATTAGCTCTTGAATGTATTACTTTTCATATATTTTATTGGTGAAAAAAAATGCAGACATTATCAAAAAGGAGAGAAAGAGAGAGAGAGAGAGAGAGAAAGAGAGAGAGAGAGAGAGAGAGAGAGAGAAGAGAAGAGAGAGAAGAGAGAGAGAGAGAGAGAGAGAGAGAGAGAGAGAGAGGAGAGAGAGAGAGATTAGAGTAAAAACATTACAACGACATATCTAATGCTGTCAACACTCCATCTATGGAGTATACCTGAAGGGTACTTCGGGGGTCAACGCCCCCCGCGGCCCGGACCATGACGAGGCCTCGCCGAGAAGAGTGAATAAAAAACACTAACAAATTAGCCCAATTCTGTCTATTGGATTTTGCTACTGAATGAACCAGAAGCCAATAATCACCTATGTCGACGCAAGGCTGAAACTCTTTGCTCAGGAGCTGTATCCCAACCCCTATAATACAGGGCGTAGAGGAGTAATAGCAACAGGTGTAGGTGGAAAGACACAATATCCACATCAAGCTTTTTTATGGGGATTACATTTCGCTCTGGGTGGAGTTTATCATGTCACGATTTGATAAAGCTCTGCCATGAGAGAAACGTTGTCCCAATAAAAAAAATTCAACATTGTGTTTTTACACTTTCTAATGCAGCTATAAACTCGTACACTTCACTCACACACACTTAAGTGTGAGAAACTGTTGGTTCTGACTGAAGGTGTTATTGAAGTGGAATGACCTAGATATGGAAGGGATGGCAGCTTATTCCATGCACAGCTTTATGAATATGGATGGCAGCGTCAGTGAAGTTAAGAATCGTATGTGGCCATGTACGAAGAGTCAACTAGGTGGATACCCACATGAGTGACACACACACACACACACACACACACACACACACACACACACACACACACACACACACACACACACACACACACAAATAAGTATTGTCAATTGTCTACCCTCCAGATCAGACCCAAACACTGCCGTGCCGTCTATCAGACTGAGGATGATGGCACAAAGACCCCCTCCACGGGGTTCTGGATCGCTCGTTGCATACAGACAATGGTCGATTGTAGGCACGCAGGTCGTCTTGGCACCGCACGCCGGCGAGCGGTCCTGCAGGTATTCTCATGCTAATGTACTCCTTCGTTGACGGTAGAAGCTTAACTTCACTCCAGCCTCCCCTTGCCCCGTCTTCTTCTCGAGCTATCCACTTGACTTTGGATTTTACCCTTAAAATGCTGATTTTAAAGCGTACTCACTGATTTGCATAAACACTCATTTTCCTGGCTGCAGAGGGAATATTTACGGTCTTTTGCCTTGAGCTGTTTAATAATGCTCTGATTCTCACCAAAGAAAAATACTTATCTCCAAGAAATTTTACATTATATATATAATGTATATATATATATATATATATATATATATATATATATATATATATATATATATATATATATATATATATATATATATATATATATACATGCATATATATATATACATATATATATATATATATATATATATATATATTCTTTCTTTCAACACGTCGGCCGTTTCCCACCGAACGGGTGGCCCAAAATGAAAAACGAAAGTTTTCCTTTTACATTTAGTAATATATACAGGAGAAGGGTTACTAGCCCCTTGCTCCCGGCATTTTAGTCGCCTCTTACGACACGCATGGCTTACGGAGGAAGAATTCTGTTCCACTTCCCCATGGAGATAAGAGGAAATAAGAACAAGAACTAGTAAGAAAATAGAAGAAAACCCAGAGGGGTGTGTATATATATATGCTTGTACATGAATGTGTAGTGTGACCTAAGTGTAAGTAGAAGTAGCAAGATGTACCTGAAATCTTGCATGTTTATGAGATAGAAAAAAGACACCAGCAATCCTACCATCATGTAAAACAATTACAGGCTTTCGTTTTAGGTAAAACTTGCTATTTTGGCTTAAATAGCAACGCTCAACTTGCCATATAGGACAAGCGAAAATTTGTGTATGCAATAATTTCCCAAAAATCATTCTGAACCTAACGAAAAAAATATATTTCATTGTGTTTGATTATTATTAAATTATTGTAAACGTATCTAAAATATATTTAGTTGGGTTAGGCTAAATTAAATTGCGCTTGTTATAATAAGGTTAGGTAAGTTTTCAAAGTTTCTCTTGGTACAAAATTATAAATTTTTACATTAATATAAATGAAAAAATATATTTTTAAACGTATAAGAGAAAATTTTAGAAAGGACCTAATTTTAAATGAGTTCTTGCTAGTTGACCAGTTTTACCTATTAGGCTCGACATATATATATATATATATATATATATATATATATATATATATATATATATATATATATATATATATATATATATATATATATATATATATATAATACATATATATATATATATATATATATATATATATATATATAAATATATATATATATATATATATATATATATATATATATATATATATATATATATATATATATATATATATATATATATATATATATATACATATACATGCACAAGTGTTACACATGTGCTTCTGCTGCTTACTCTACCAATTTTGTTCCCTCTTTTCCCCGTTTTCTCATCAGACAATTTTTATTTTGAATTTTGCTTACACATTTTTTTTCATACTCACCCCTCCCACTCTATTTTCCATTCCTCTCTTCTTACCACTTCCATACACTATCCTCCTTCCCTCTCCCATCTCTCTTTCCTCAACTAATGTTCATTCCCTCTATCCTCCTTACTTCTACTTCCTTCCTTCTCTTTTTATCCTTTCTATCTGCTCTCTTCCAAGCATCATCCATCCTGGAGCTTACACTATATTATACAAGAGAGTAAATTGGAGGGTCCAGGGTTGGCATGTGGAGGGAAGAGAATTCTTGAGAGAGTGAAGCGAAGAGTACGAGGGAGGAAAGAAGAAGAACAGTGGGAGAGAAAAGAAGGAAGGGAAGAAGAAGGAAGAGGAAGGCAAGTGTGCGAAGTGACTTGATTTTAAATATTGCCTCCGAAGCGGCTAGTTTATTTTGAACCCTAGATCCATCCTGGGGACAGTAGCGCAGAGGCCAAAGGATACACAAAAGGCCTAGGATCTGGGCCCTAAAATGGCTAACAAGAGTACATTTAAATTTACATCAACAAATGTATTACCTACTACCAGCTAATTTAGGATATTTGCTTCATATGTCTGATACCATGGCATATCACATTGGTCACAATACAGCCTATCTCTAAATTCCTCAATAAGTGGACAATTAAGCACATAGTGCTCAAGATAGTGACCATATAACTCACTACATATTTCGCATTTAAATTGATCATTATCTGTGTTTCTGCCAAACTGTAGACCGGCTACAACAACATCAGTTGTTTCAAGTTGTTTCATGAACGTAGTTATCTAGAATCATGTTATCATAATGCGTTATAGGTCTACTCAGGCTTCTAACTGCATTCCTATGACGTACAGTTTCATTATTTACTTCTCTAATTCTTGACACAGGTATACTAAAGTTATATTCTACATTTTCCTTCAAGACACTCACTGTCTTTGGCTCTTTCATGAAGGTCTAATGCAATATGTGACGGAATCCATAAGAATTGTACAATAATTACTTTTTTTTTTGTGGGAGGAGACGAGAAGAATGAGGGATTTGATGTGTCAGTTGTTCTCTTCTCCTCTTCTGTCTTCTCTCTTTTTCATCCACTCCTTCTCTACCACCTCTCATCTCCTATCCTTTCTTTCTTCCTCCCTCACCTCCAACTCCTCCGTCACGCCCTGGTCTACCCAATCTCCCTTCCACTATTTCGCCAACATCCCTTTCATTCATTTCTTCCATTTCCCACCTCCTTTCATCCTCTGCCCTTCTCCTCAGTCTTCCTTTCTGCCTCACCCGTTAAGAACACCTTCTTCTACATTTCTTACTTAACACCATTCCCCTCTTTCACCATTGGCAACTTTTCTCCTCCTTAGAACAACACACACACACACACACACACACACACACACAAAACACACACACACACACACACATACACCACAGACACACACACACACACACACACATACACCACAGACACACACACACACACACACACACACACGCTGTGCCACACAAAAGGCTGATCCATAAATTAGAAGAGCAGGAGGGATAACAGGAAAGGCATTACAATGGATTAAAGAATAACTATGGGGAAAGGAGAGATATAATGATGACCCAGGAGGAAGCACAAGGATGGAACTTGTGTGACAGGAACTGGTATTCTAACCAGAGCTATTAGTATACCTGGAGAGGGTTCCGGAGGTCAACACCCTCGCGGCCCAGTCTGTGACCAGGCCTCATGGTGGATCAGGGCCTGATCAACCAGGCTGGTACTGTTGGCCGCAAGCAACCCGACGTACGAAACACATCACGGCTGGTCAGGTACTGACTTTAGGTGTGAAAGGAACTAATGCAAAACAAGATTTTATCGGAACAGCGTTTTCCTCGGGCAAGAGCCGAAACTGTAGCGAAACGTTGCATCAGTAAAAGTTTGTTTTGCATATTGTCATTCCTGTGAGTACTGCGAATACATATCCAATTAGAGTTACTATTGGTATATATAACAACCTGCCCTAAGAGATAGTCCTATACATCTTTGTTCGGGTACTACGAGTAAATTTTAAAATTGCAAATCATAGATGAAGGCTAGAAAATAACCCCAGCAGCAGGACGGCTGAACAATTAAATCACAATACCGAGGCTGGAACAACTCACCAAAAATCAAGTTTTGACTTGACAATTGTCCAGAATAGACCGAAACGCCGTCAAAAGGTTAATCACTTAAATCCGGATATTTGGTGGATGGAAAGGGTATTAAAATTGGAGAAGTATAGAGCAGGACGATAGAAGATGCAAACCTCACATATGGAGGACCGAAGAGTGAGTGTAGCATCCAGTTCCCTGGACGATGAAGTAGTGTAGGCAGGCTCTAGGCACAGCTTTAAGAGCAGGAATGACGGGGCTTACGAAACTAGGAGGAAGTACATCTAGCAAGCGGGAACTAGAGAGGCAAAGACTCTAACTCCTGCAACCTAGGTAAGTATATTTAGGCAAGTACAAGTACACATGCAAAAACGAAAACTCAGATAAGTGACTATGAAAACAGAAGGAGAAACAGACAGAAAAAGTGACAGACATATGTATGTTCAAGCTTGCTTTTTTCTTTTGCTTGGCTGGAAGTAAAAACCTACGATTAAATCAGAATATATATGAGAGAGACAATAGCAAAGACGCGCTTTCAGACGGACGCACAACTAATTAGGCAAGTTTGTACAATATTTTCTTAATTAGCTAGGAGACAAGCTTCTGTTGCCTTAATTAACAGCAAGCCAAGCTTTTATGAGAGTTCTGTTGCGTTAATTAGCAGGAATGCAAGCATTTCTGTGGCATTTTCTGTAGCTAAATTAAGAGCAACAGAGAAGTTAATGTGCAGTGATCCAAGCACTTAGGTAAATTAATTAAACAAAAGTCACTTGAAAACAAGTATTTACATAGCTTTTGTCGACTATATTAACAGAAAGTCTTATACAGGGATTCTGTTGTCTTCTTTAGCAGGGATAGAAGCTTGATAATAGTTCCTGTTGTTTTTATTAAAAGAACCACAAGAATTATTTTTATTACGAAAGTAAGGAAAATAAATCTTGTTTAATTAATTTACAGAGATACTTGATTTGAAGACATTTCTGTTGTCCTAATTAACAGAAACCCTGGCCACTGCAGTTTACATTTTCCTTTATTTAAAAATTAGACTAAATTTTTAAAGGAGTTACTTTTTTTTTACTAATTAAAGAAATAACTTGCTTTAGGTTATGATTTTCATTCTTTAATTTTTATGGAAGGCTGTTTTGAAGGGATATCTGTTGTTTAGACAGGGGAACGATTTATATGGGATTTCTGTTGCCTTAACTGGGGAAAGAAGCTTTTAAAAACTTATGTTGCTTTAATATACAGGGAGATAATACACAAATAATCCGCACATAGAAGACTGAACCTTACACGACGTTTCGCTCCGACCTGGACTATTCATTAGTCACTCAGGAAGATAATAACTGAAGAACTTTACATGGGAAAAATTTATATTTTTTTGGGGGGGCAGGGCAAATATTTTTAAAGATTTTTTTTTAAAGATTCTTTTTTAGAGGCTTTTTATGAAATATCTTACTTTAAATAACAAAAAGCAAACCCTTGACAATGTCTACTCATCCCTTAGTTACCAAAGGCATGTATTTAAGCACTATCTCGTGCCTTAATTAACACGGGGCAGCATTAGACACACAAAACTATTTCGACTAACCAACACATAGAGAAAGTTAGGCAAAAATAAATTCTAGCAAACGAAGGTAAACAATGAACCACAAGCAAACAGAAAAAGTAGACAAAAAAAATGCAAGTTGGTTGAAGGGAAGTACAATAGAAAGACATGTAGAGTGAGTCTTACTGGCTTGTTTCACTGGTCTGTTACACAGACCAGAAAGGTCTGTTTCCGCTACACAGACTTCACAGTCCAGTAAGATCAAACGGTCTTGGACTAGATTCCGCTGTCTAATTTACCAGCAAGATCATGACAGCCTTGACATACAGGTCCAAAATCACAGACCTGAGTTCCTTAAATCAGGTTCAACGGCTTCAACGTTCAGCAAGACCAAAATGGTCTTAACACGGGCTTTATCTCTTCACTAACTAGTAAGATTATGATGGCTTATTATTCAGGTCTGGAGCCTCAAATCAGAGAGTATTAGGAGTTTATGTCTCTCTGTTTCACAGACCAGTAAGACAAATACTAGCAAACAGGTGAAGCTAGGCGCAGTAATACTAGCAAACAGGTGAAGCTAGGTGCAGTAATACTAGCAAACAGGTGAAGCTAGGCGCAGTAATACTAGCAAACAGGTGAAGCTAGGCGCAGTAATACTAGCAAACAGGTGAAGCTAGGCGCAGTAATACTAGCAAACAGGTGAAGCAATACTAGGAAACAGGTGTGCCTAGAAACAGAAATACCAGCAAACATGTGAAACTAGAAAAAAAAATACTAGTAAACAGGTGAAGCTACACACAAAAAAACTAGAAAACAGATGAAGCTAGACATAGAAATACCAGCAAAAGGAGGAAAGTATACAAATAAACAATATAAATCAGAGGAAGGTAGACAAAAAAAATAATAGCAGAGAAAATAAAATAAAAAAGTAGCAAACAGGCGAATGTAGACAAAAACACACAAGCAGACAGAAAGGACTTTCTGCATTATTCCCTACGAGTATATTCCTAATATAATTATGAGGAAAAAAGCTAAAGTAAACGAGGTATGGAGTGGAGGCGTCCTGGAGTTGATGGAGTCGTGAGAGTTGAATATGAAGAGGAAGGCTGGTGTGTGTGTGTGTGTGTGTATGTGTGTGTGTGTGTTTGACTAGCGCTACCTGGTATGAAATGATGTTTGATATCCTGCCCAGAGAGAGAGGAATATGCTCTGCCTCCGCCTAGTCCCTATTTGTAATCTCTGTCTGTCTGTCTGTCTGTCTGTCTGTGTCTGTCTCTCTCTCTCTCTGTCTCTCTCTCTCTCTCTCTCTCTCTCTCTCTCTCTCTCTCTCTCTCTCTCTCTCTCTCTCTCTCTCTCTCTCTCTCTCTCTCTCTCTCTCTCTCTCTCTCTCTCTCTCTCTCTCTCTCTCTCTCTCTCTCTCTCTCTCTCTTTCTCTCTCTTTCGTTCCTGTCTGACTCAGCCCTAAATATTTTCATTATTCCAGGCACACCTCTCCTCTCTAACCTTCTTGTGTCTGCTCTACCTCCGCCTCTCCGTTTTTTTTTAATCGCCAGACCAGAAAAGTTTGCCAGCCTCCAAATGTATTTTGCTCTCGCCTTTATTCCCTACATTGTAAATTCCCTTGTGATAAACTACGGTACGGGTGGGGTTAGAACCCGTGGCAAGTGAGTCGTAAAACACTAGGCCAGTGCGTAAGCCACTGAGCCAGCTGACTATAATAAAATACAACCTACTAGGTATATTTATATACCATAGGGAGGTTAGCATGGGCCACCACTGTGACCACAAATGCAATTTTTTACATATGAATCTCCCGCCAGCGTAGCCGAGACGAACTCTAGCTCATGTCCCCTCAAAACCGGCATCATGACTCACGAAATCGTAATAACAAAACTGCAAACTTGTTTTGTTTACAATTGTCTTATTACGGTTCCCTCATGCTACTTTACTGTGCCATTTTTAATACCCCTCCCAAAGTCTTATCCTAAGAACCTATCTTCCAGATGATGACCTCTTCCCTCTCCCTCTTTCGCTTCCAACATCTAAACAACTTCGCTTCCATTATACCTTTCTTCAGTGAATAAGCCCTACTCCCACGAAAGATCGTTTCGTTTTGTCATTCCCAAAAATCTTTCCTTCCTTGCTATTGCAAAACATTATTCCTCCTTCTGAAGACATTTTCATTTTACTCTTGCCATAGGCTAGTCCTAAAAACACCCCGTGGCCTTATTTTAAAGAGCTTTGCTCCTAAGATAAAATCTGGTGTTAAATACGAACTATTGTGAAGGAAGACATGTGCAGTATTAGGATATTTTATAGAGGAAATGTTTCGCCAAGAATGACTTCTTCAGTCAGACGAATTAGACACTTGTGTAACGCTTGGGTGTCTTTATTGTGGAAGACACTGGTTGGTGAGACTTTTTCTCTTATCCACACTGAAGATACTCAAGTGTTTTACAGGTGTCTAATTCATCAACTTGTAGGTTCACTGAACCAATTATATTCACTCTGAGGAGGTCATTCTTGGCGAAATGCTTCCTCAGAATCCCAATTTAGCACATTTATCTAAGTTTACCTCACCTCCCTCTCTCTCTACAAAAAATATTCCCTTAAAAAAAATAAGATCCCGAAATACTGTAGTCAGAACAATTCAAACTAATCTACAGATTGGTAATGAATTTTAAACGAAGTTACTGTCCGTTCTGGATAATTATGAAGTAATTCTCCACTTGAAAACGGTGCATAACGGACCGAAATGCCGTCCACTTTTCTGTGCCTTCCTGCAAAAGCTCACCTTCGAAAGCTGTGTAGCAGACGGTCAGCAGCAGAGATAACAGGCAGATGATGATGACGTCACCAAAAGGTTATTCCAGGGCGAGGTCACCATTGCTGAGGAAGAAAAAAAGGGTAACATTTAATCACCGAGGATATGGATTAAGTGGTTAGTCGAAGTCACCTTCATTATGACGGAAGAATAGAAAGGTTAAAGACGCTGTAGTTACAATTGAGGAGAAGAGCCCTGGAATGAAAATTCTGAAAAGTTCTCTTATTTTTCATACAAGAGTACCATTATAGTCACGGAGAAGCTCTAGGCCCGTAGGGCTCATGCAGCGCCTGTGGGAATGGAAGGTAAACAAGTTTGATGCAAGGAAGAGTAGTTCCAATTCCTTAGATGAAGAACCTTTTACAGGAATCGAGGATTTTAGATTTTGCCGCCGAAGAGGCTGGCTTATTGTGCGCCCCCATGACCATCCTGTGAACGGAAGCGCAAGAGCCTACTGTGGACAGTAGACAGCCTGTGGACAGTAGCTTTTGAGCTACTGTCCACAGGCTGGATGAAAAGTGCTCAAGAAGAAAGTCGAAGGAAGTGAAAAAGTGAGGCTACGAGAAAAGAAAGTCAAGGAGGGCCACTATGTCTTTGGTTGGTTAAATAATGGAGCTTAAAGCCATCCGGTTACAAGAGGGTCATTAACCCTTTGAGGGGCCCAGAACCCCGATCAGAACTTGTCTACAGAGTGCAAGAATTAAAAAAAAAATTCTTATGAAATGGTAGAAAATATTTTTCTAAACGTAATAAAACAAGAAGTACAAAATTTGATGGAAAATTGACGAAATTATGCTATCGTGAATTTTGCTGAGTCAGCAATATTTACGCATCGGCGATTTTGCTAACTTTGAGTCCTATTTTAGGTAAATTACATTGCTCCAGTCTACCAAATTATTAGCTATTTCGCTAGTATGACTTCCATTTTATCGACTGGACACAAAAAAACTCTCAATCAATTATTTCAACTACCTAATAAAGTGTTCAGAAATGATAATTTTGCCAATTTCAAACAAATTTTAAAATATTCAAACTTCAAAATAGGGTCCAGACTAAACAGTGCAAGCATTCCTAGCATTAAACTATCATTTTTTCTGTTAATTAGTTACGTTCCAAGGCTTTACACATGAATTTCATTTTGATTTTTTATTCACAAAGAATTTTTATTCACACAAAAAAATAGAAGATTTACTGTTATGTAGTATTGTAATAATTGAATAAATAATATAAGAACCTTTGTGAATGTATATTAGATTCACAAGTTGACGTGTATTGGA
This sequence comes from Cherax destructor, assembly GCA_009830355.1. Classification (NCBI taxonomy): domain Eukaryota; kingdom Metazoa; phylum Arthropoda; class Malacostraca; order Decapoda; family Parastacidae; genus Cherax; species Cherax destructor. Next base: position 15,421 of record WNWK01000641.1, read on the forward strand.
CGCGTGATGTGATTTGTTTACTCTTGATCATCGACAAAAATCGAAATTATTCCCTGATTTGAGCTCAATTTCAAGCTATTTTCAATCCTAAAACCAATCGAAATCATCTTTATTTCTGTAATATATTTTTCATTCTATTAAATAAGACCAAGAAACTGCGAATATAAACATAAAACAATACAAAAATACACCACAAAGTCTTTGTTTTAAGCCAAAAACACGGTCACAGGTTTTTTTTTCCTAATTATTCACTGCGTGCTGCAGAATTTTTTTTTTATATAGTGCACACTTACCACATAGACCCATTCTCTCATATCTAGGTCAAATTCACCGCTCACAGCACAGCATGGACCTTCAAATGATTAAATAAGTCACTATGACTTTTTTGGGTTATCCTGGGTTCTCTACACATATGCTGCTATGTATGATATTCTACGTAACTGTTTTTGTGTATACCTGAATAAACTTGCTTACACTACCAGTCAAGAAATGTTTATCATCAACATACGAATTAAAGTAAACTCTCAATATAAATACACAGACATACATCTTACGATGTATTTTGCGAGTATATTATCGAGGGGAAAGAAATAAGAAGAATCCTCTAAGTTTGACAGCTAAGATGACAGGGGAACAGTATTACAATAGCGAAAATATTGTCTGTTCTCGCACCAGGAGTGAAAAACGTTAAGATTTCAACGTTTCCTTTTTTTTCCTCGACCTCCTTGATGCATGACAGAGAGGCCATTTTTTTAATATGCTTATTTGTGGTTAAGGTTAAACTCTAACTGCATAATAACTCAATGAGATATTCAGTTTTATCGACCAGGAAACAGTTACCTTACCGTAAAGACTAACAAGTACTGTAAGCCAGTAAGTTAACATAGGTGTTTCAACCTAGTAGCAGTTTTCCTGTTATACAGACTAACATGTATGGTAAGTCAGGTGAAAATTCAACCTCCTCGACCACAAGAATAAGACATGTACAACGCATGGCTAGCAATTATTAAGACGTTTCTCCAACTAGTGACTTTTTCAGTTCTATGCAGTGATTTTTAAACTGGCGACAAAGGAAGATAAAGTAATCAGTCTCTCAGCCTTCGGTTGGCATTGGCATTCAGTCCCGTAGTGTTGATCAGACTGAAGCAGAGACAGGAAGACAGATACTTATATACTGGAGTCAGAAGAAAGGTGCAGTAGTTAAAGGCATCGTTATAAGTGGGTGGGACCCACGATTGGAAGAAGCTGTACCTACTTGTCTGACAGAGCAACATGATGGAATCTTGGTACAATGTATACTTTCTACAACTCTATTACTAATCTCTGATCCGATTCTTTGGTATCAGTCTTCCATTAAGGGGTCATGCCCATTTGTGACCTTACCTTCAACTCCTACATCCTCCAATATATAAGTAACTATCTTCCTGGTTCTGCTTCATATTGCTAAACGTTAAGGGATTGAACGCCTAACAAGGCAGAGGGACTGATTACCTCATCTTCCACTGTCTTCAAAATGTTATCTCTGTATAACATTATAAAATCCGTTGGTTAGTAAGACATCTTTAAAATAAATATTCTCAGGTGTTTGACATGTGTTTGATTCATTAACTTGAATCAAACACATGCCAAACAGTGGGAGGAACACATGACTATTGAATTCTGTTTTCATGATTAATCGTCATTAAAAAGTTAAAACTAGTCCTTTCCCCTCACCCCTCTCCCTTTTTTCCTCTCATACTTTCCCTCCCACTCTCTCTCTCTCCCAGTTTTTTCCTATCCCCTCATACCTCTCATTCCCCCTCTTCCTCTCTCACCCCCCTCTTCATGTACTCTCTGTACGTCTTCTCTCCCCTCCTCCCGCATCCCTCTGACTCCCTCCTTCAACCCCTATCTCTGAGTCTCCCTACCTCCTCCCTCCCACTTTCCTTCACCCTTCTTAACCCATTGTCCTTCTCCCCATTTTCCTTTTCTCTTCTCCTCCATCTCTCCCCACCACCACGAATTCCCCACCGTTTCTCATCACCCCATACCCCTATTCCCAATCCTCGTCATCCGTCCATTCCTCCATACCCTTTTTCATCATATAAATAAAAACTCACGATATGAAATACAAAAAAAAAAATTATAATTACACACTCGCATCATCTAATAATTCAAAATACAAATAATTAGTAATTCTCTTGATGTTGATACAGAAATTTACAGCACACGTAAATATTATTAACGCGGAGATGTGAAAATACATTAGCGCTATACACCCAGGAAATTATCAGTGCTCGTTGTATTTGCTTGTAATTACTGTGCCTGGTGATTGTCAAGTCAACGAGAGATGAGCTCGTTGGTCCTGGATGATACATAGCGATATAAGTTGATTAGATGAATGTATTATAACAAATACTGTAGAATGAGATTATGTTATTAGGGGTGTGAGTGTTGTCGTTATTTAGGACAGAGAGCGTGAGACAGGTAGACACACATTGACTAGCAATATTTCATGTATTCAGACAGGGTGAGACAGTAAGGTAGACAGAGTGAAAGACAGGTAGACACACTGACTGGCAATATTTCAAGCACGCAGACAGGGTGAGACAGTCAGGTAGACAGTGAAAGACAGGTAGACACACATTGGTAAGCAGTATTTCCAGCATTCAGACAGACTAGCAGGCATGCAGGCAGAAGGCAGGCAGCCAAGCATGCATACAAGAGCGGAAGCAGAGGACCAACGGAGAGAAAAACAAGAAAAGATACAATCAGAAGTTAAAACACACACAAAAAAAACTTTCAATATTCCTTAAACCTTAACATCTCAAAATTAGATCGTCTAACATTGTAATAAAACGTCATTAGAAACAATAATGGTAATCTGCTTGCGTCCCTTTAAGGAAGTGCCTGGATGCTAGTGAAGGGTTCTTGATTCAAGGATCTGGAGCTACCCTCCCCTTTCTTCCATATAATAAAATAATAATAATAATAATAATAATAATAATAATAATAATAATAATAATAATAATAATAATAATAATAATAATAATAATAATAATAATAATAATAATAATAATAATAATAATAATAATAATAATAATTATTATTATTATTATTATTATGATTATTATTACTATTATTATTATTATTATTCAAAAAACTTTCTGAAAATGTGTTGGCTCTCTGAATAAGAGATTATAGCATCTGAACAACTTGTAGGGTGTGAACAAATACATGTGGCATCTGAAGAAGTAGCTGACATATCTGAATAAATACAGGTTGCGTCTGAACAAATGCCAGTGCCATCTAAAGAGCCACCTGTGCCATATGAACAAGAATTTGTGCAAATACTCTTAGCATCTGAACTATATTCGGCAATGACAAAAGTCTTATACAAATAAATCTAATACAAATCTCAGATATAATTAAATTTAAAGCTTATCCATAGTGTGCTCAGAATAAAGCTTGTTATAAAATTCTTAACCTGTAGCTTTAAGTTTAAAGTAAATAACAGCTAAAGCTGTGCCGAATCCGATCTATTTACAGTCCTTGAAAAAGATTTCAAAACAGCAATTTAATAATAAAGCAAAATAGAAAAACAAAAGAGCGCAATATGTGACTGGAACAAAAGACACATAACACTCACACAGGAGAAAGAAATGACGACGTTATTTGTGTAATAAACAAATGTTATTAAAAAAATATTCTCTGAAGCGACAATTATTTATTCCATAAAGAATCATATACGGAAAAGGTATTTCGAGAGTTTCAATTAAATGATTATTAATTGTTATTATATTTGATCCGAGAAAAGAGGGGGGGTCAAGAAGAGCCCTTCGCCAAGATCCAGATATAAGAAGTGAGAAGTATCGAGGACTCGCTGTGGCAGCATCATTGTAAACCTGATGTTTTACCTCGTAAAATTGCGTTGAAGGCCAACTGAGACGCTATGCGTATATCAGGATTACGACGAACAATCATCTTACGAATTATAATGCAAAACGAATCGAAAGAAACGAAGATAAGGATAAGGGTCACCAACACAGTTCCAGAGGTGGTACCTCCCTATATTTTATATGAATATATATATATATATATATATATATATACCGTGATCCGAGGACATACGGTGGTGTGGGAGCCTCAGAGCTAATGTCATTCTTCTCCCCGTTTGGTGTACTAGCCTCCACAAGCAGTATATATATATTATTGTAACCACGAACGAGTGGTATTAATTAATAACAACACTGCGACTAACCGAGGATTCGAACCCATGTCGTTTTGGCTCTAACCCACGGGACCGCACAATCCTACAAGAATCAAACACCCACCTTAAGAATGTAAAAAAAAAAAAATGAGGAGTTTATTAAATATTCAACAGTAATCCTCAAGTCAACACAATACAGACAAAGCTTATTATCATGGCGTGAGAAAAGTCTGTTAAGTTTTATGACGCAACATTTGTTTTCTAAATGGACGTTTGTCTGCTCACCAACTCCTGTATCGGATTTCTCAGGTTCATATGTTATAACAAATGGACACTTCACAACTAATTTATAACTACTACTACTACTATTAAACACACACACACACACACACACACACACACACATACATACACACACACACACACACACACACACACACACACATACACTCACATAGTGCCGAGTTAATATGGTAATACAGCCCATTTCACTAATGGCTACGGCATTATATAAGAAATGGTATTTTTTTGATAATCTTCGGAGTGTATAAGAATGAGATTAGTCGGTTATTAAAAAATATATATTACAAAGATTGCGAAAAATTCCTTTCAAGGATCTAGTTGAAAGAGGTGGTAAGTTAGTTGTGCCTCAAGGTGGTATCCTGGGCTCTCTTCTCATCCTCTTTTAAACCACTGACTTACTAAATTTCATGCAATATTTTAGCCCAGTACTCTGTGCTGATGGCTTAGTTTATATCTTAAGGTTTATCTCCCTCACACTCTCCTATCGGTCAGGACTGACACAGCTTGTTACTTTAATTGTGTTGTAAAATTCATTTCGGCGTAATTGATGACTTACAATTCGGAGAGAAATTTTTAGATGAGGTGACAATGGTCTACACACGTCTACACACAATAGTTTTCCCTCATAAAATTGTGAATTAGTTGTAAATTGTTCCAGCCACATTATTGAGACTATCAAAATGATGCATTTGATTTTGTTAACACCTATCGTCTGAAACTGTAAAAACAGGAAGCACTTTTTTTATTAAGTTCTCTGCCGCTGTTGAAGTTGTGGGGAACTCAAAAGTAAAAGCTTTCTTTTTTTTATTTGTGAAAATGATAAAAGGTCAGAATGAACGCCTACAAAATATAATGTGCATAAAAGCTGAAGCCTTGATAAAAAAAAATATATAACCATTATGTATGCAGTTGCACGACGTGCAGAACATGTGACCAGTTGAAATTTGACGAAAAAGGCTGAACAATAATGGAAAATAGCCAACGTAGAAAAAAAAAAAAATCCTGAAGTATTAATAACGTATAGACTTTTCAAGAGGGAGGAAATTAAGTTGCTGAAGGGTTCCTGATCTGAGGAAGAGGAGTCATAATTCCATTCCTCGCATCAAACCTGATTACCTCCAATTCCCCAGGTTTCTGAAATCCCTCCCTTTCACACATACACACACACACACATTCCCATACTAGAGTATGCAGCACCAGTTTGGAACCCACACCTGGTCAAGCACGTCAAGAAATTAGAGAAAGTGCAAAGGTTTGCAACAAGGTTAGTTCCGGAGCTAAGGGGAATGTCCTACGAAGAAAGGTTAAGTGAAATCGGCCTGAAGACACTGGAGGACATGAAGGTTAGGGGAGATATGATAACGACATACAAAATACTGCGTGGAATAGATAAGGTGGACAGAGACAGGATGTTCCAGAGAGGGGGACACATAAACAAGGGGTCACAATTGGAAGTTGAAGACTCAGACGAGTCAAAGGGATGTTAGGAAGTATTTCTTCAGTCATAGAGTTGTCAGGAGTGGAATAGTCTAGCAAGTGATGTAGTGGAGGCAGGAACCATACATAGCTTTAAGACGAAATATGATAAAGCTCATGGAGCAGGGAGAGAGAATACCTAGTAGCGGTCAGTGAAGAGGCGGGGCCAGGAGCTAAGTATCGACCCCTGCAACCACAATTAGGTGAGTACACACACACAAACACACACACACACACACACACACACACACACACACACACACACACACATCCTTTTCCTATAAATCTAATAACATCGAATTTTATCTGATTTCTTTTAATAATGCACACAGATCATTCCTGGAAAGCCGATATAGAAAAAATGTAAAAGCGAGCACTGTTGACAACCAACGTCACTAGAAGAGAACGCTTCTAGCGACCAAGGATGTCACTAGAAGAGAACGCTTCTAGCGACCAAAGATGTCACTTGAAGAGAACCCTTCTAGCGATCAAAGATATGACAAGTGATGCAGAAAGCGATCTGAGTAGAGAAATCCAACATCAGAAGACATGCGTCACACAAGTAAGAAAATTATTCACCGATCGAGTAAGTCTTATCAGGATGAGATTTCGTATGAAGACAAAGACACAAGCCATAAAAGAAAAAGTTTTTATTGAGAACGTTTCGCTCTGTGTTGAACGCAGTGCAGGACATTGCGCAGACTCTTACATCGTTGGGGACCTCACGCTCTTTGCTTAAGCTGGAAAACAGGATGAGAATATACGTAACTGAAGAGAATTTTGATGCCTGGATGACGCTAATGTTTGCAGATAATGCTATATAACCTTAGTATTTAAGGCTGACCAGGGGAATAACTCTCGAGACGAAAAGGGGCGGGGTGATGATGTGAAGAGTGTGAGGAGTTGATGAGGGGGAAGGGAAGGAGAGAGAGAGAGAGAGAGAGAGAGAGAGAGAGAGAGAGAGAGAGAGAGAGAGAGAGAGAGAGAGAGAGAGAGAGAGAGAGAAGCTAAGTAGGAGAAAGAAAAGAGGACACGTGGAATGAAAACTATTTGAACTTCAAACACAGCACTTCAGCCTGTGAAATTGATTAACGCAACCTTAAACGATGTGACATTGTTAATTACAGTGTTTAAAGCTGTGACGACGGCCTTCACAGCGTCTTAGGCCATAACAACATTCAACACACAGTACTCGAGGCTGTGACAACATTCCGCACAGCGTCTCGGCTGAAATATCGTCCAACACAGCGTTCGAAATTGTGCCAACGTTCATCACAGCATCTGAGGCTGTGACAACGTTCATCACAGCATCTGAGGCTGCGACAACGTTCATCACAGCATCTGAGGCTGCGACAACGTTCAACACAGTATATGAGACTGCGACAACGTTCAACACAGTATCTGAAACTGCAACAAGGTTCAACACAGTATCTGAGACTGCAACAAGGTTCAACACAGTATCTGAGACTGCGACAACGTTCAACACAGTATCTGAGACTGCAACAAGGTTCAACACAGCGGTCAAGGCTGTGGTGAAGGTTAATCCCAGTAAACACTGATAGTGGTTGAGGCTCCTGTGATACACATTCATGGTATGCGCTGCCCTGTTTACTTGCCATCAACTTCGATTAATTCCTGGATTAGTGCACTCACGCCAGTGATCCTGGGGAGAGGGAGATGGGGGAATGATTGAGGGAGAAGGGGCAGGGGATGGAGAAGAAAGGGGAGGAAGACTCGGGAAGAGGATGGAGTACAAGAGACAAGAGGATGGAAGAAGAGAAGGGATTGTGTGAAATAAGGAAGGAAAGAGTAGAAATGACAGAGGAAGAAAGGGCAGAAGGTGAGAAAGTGAGGGGAGGAAGACTCGGAAAGAGGATGGAGTACATGAAGGTAAGAGAAAGGAAGAGGAAAAAAGGGTTGTGTGAAATAAGGAAGGAAGGAGTGGGGGAAATGACATGGGGCTGAGGAAATGGAAGAATCGACAACAGAACGGAGAGGAGGGAGGAGAGGATCACAAAATGACAAGGGTAATTAGGAAATCTGGGGAAGGAGTTGAATAGTGAACGATTGTGAGAGGAATAAGATAAGAAGAAAAATAAAGGTGAGCAAGACGTAAGTCTTTTCGCCTCCTCTCTAGGCGAAACGTCTTGAAATAAAAGACACTGAAATGCTGCACATACGTCATCTACATGTCATCTACACGTCATCTACATGTCAATATTGTATATAATTACATTAATAAAAACAGAGGTGAAGCGAGAGTAGAAACAAAAGTGTGAAGGCTACATTCGGGTTGAATTTGTAAGAAAGTTACGAAGAGGATAAAGAGAGGAGAAGGAAGAAGGAGAGAGGATAAAGTAGGGAGAAGAGATTTAGGGAAGAGGAATGTAAAGGTTATGAAAGGAGATAAAGAAGATTGATAGGGGAAGAGGAATAGAGAGAGAGAGAGAGATATAGAGATGGAGATAAGAGGAGAAAGGAGAGATAAATGGAGAGAGAGAGAGAGAGAGAGAGAGAGAGAGAGAGAGAGAGAGAGAGAGAAGAGAGAGAGAGAGAGAGAGAGAGATAGAGAGAAGAGAGAGAGAGAGAGAGAGAGAGAGAGAGAGAGAGAGAGACGAAAACAATAAACAATAGAGCTGGAAAGCGTCCATAAACTAAGAAAGAGAAAGAAAGTGATGAAACAGGTGAGGACAGACGTGATAAGAGAACAAATGGAAACACAGAAAAAGAGATAAGGGAGAGTGCTGAAAAATAGTTGAAAATAGACAGGAAATGGAGTGGAGGGGAATGAAGGCAGGAGGCAGCGAGGGAAACAGACACTTTAACACGAAAAAGAAGAGAATTTTATATACGGGAAGGCACAAAACCCGTACGGGTCGTACAGTGACTAATGAAAGTGCGATAATAATTATTATTAGTAGTAGTAGTAGTGGTGGTAGCAATAGTTGTAGTAATACTAGTTGTAGTAATAGTAGCAGTAGTAGTAATAGCAGTAGTAGTAATAGCAGTAGTAGTAATAGTAGTAGTAGTAGTAATAGTAGTAGTAATAGTAGTAGTAAAAGTAGCAGTAGTAATAGTAGCAGTAGTAGTAATAGTAGTAGTAATAGTAACAGTAGTAGTAATAGTAGTAGTAGTAATAATAGTAAAAGTAATAGTAGTAGTAGAAATAATAGTAGTAGCAATAGTAGTAGAAAGTAGTAGTAGCAATAGCAGTAGTAATAGTAGTCATAATAGTTGTAGTAGTAGCAGCAGCTGCAGTGGTAGTAGTAGTAGAAGTTCATTCAGGAGAAATCCCTATATCCGAAAGTGTCGTAAGACGTTGGGGAAAGGTAATCAGGTTTGATCCGAGTGAAGGAAGAGCCCTTTGATATCACTGATGACTGCATTTCATGATGCGTTAAACCCGTGTGGAGGGTTGACCCTCCCTCCGTGTTCAGTGGTTATTTCTTTCAGCTCACAACCGTAAAGGGACCAGGTTGAATTGCCGGGTGAGGCAACACGTGTGAATCTCGTCCCACCTTCCTCAGGTCATCATGGTTAATAATAATAATAATAATAATAATAATAATAATAATAATAATAATAATAATAATAATAATAATAATAATAATAATAATAATAATAATAATAATAATAATAATAATAATAATAATAATAATAATAATAATAATAATAATAATAATAATAAATAAAAATACTAATTAATAAATACTAATACTAATTAGAATAATCTTTATTTTTAAAAGTATATGACAACAAATACAAACCATAGCTGATATTAATAATATAATATATAGAAAGCCCCCTTGTTATGCAGAGCATTTCGGGTAAATTAGGTTGATTTTGTCCCCAGGATGCGACCCACACCTGTCGGCTAACACCCATTTACTGCAAGGTGAACAGGGACTGTAGGTGTCTTAAGGAAACACACCCAAATGTTTCTACCCGTACCGGGGATCGAACCACAACCTCAGTGTGTGAGCTGAATGCGCTACCAACCGAACTACGGCACTATGTAACACCTAAAAGGATTGTATCATTTATTTATGTAGGATAAAAAGTGTTATAATTTGATAAACTGACTTTAATCTCGTCTGTCTTAAAAGAGAATAACAAATTTTAAATTACCGTAATATGTTAGATCAGGAAGAAATCTACGTATTGCAATACGTTGGGAACTTAGCGGTCTTATTTGTGAATAGGATGGAGGAGGACAGATTGCTTACTGACGTTACTCCCACATAAATTACCCAACATTACAACATAACCTGAGCTAATAATCCAACATAACACAACATAACTCAGTATAACCCAGCATAACATAATTCAATCCAACATAGCCCAACATAACATAAAACCTAGCTGAACCTTACATAACCCAACATAACATACCCCAGCTCAACAAAACAAAATATAACCCAGCCTAACCTAAAACCTAACCTAACCTAACATAACCCTACATAACCCTACATAACCCAATCTAACATAAACCCCCATAACCCAATCTAACATAAACCCCCATAACCCAATCTAACAAGAAACGTAACACAACACAATCCATCATAGCATGTGTAGAGAAAATAGATTAATATAAAAAATGGCTCTAGGTAAGACTGCATGTTAGGATTCCATCATTCACTCACCACAATATTCATCATTCACTCTCCACAATATTCATCATTCACTCACCACAATATTCATCATTCACTCTCCACAATATTCATCATTCACTCACCATAATATTCATCATTCACTCTCCACAATATTCATCATTCACTCACCATAATATTCATCATTCACTCACCACAATATTCATCATTCACTCACCACAATATTCATCATTCACTCACCACAATATTCATCATTCACTCACCACAATATTCATCATTCCTCCTGAGAGGGCGACTCCATCCTCCTACGAATTACTATCCTCCTGCGAGGAAGAGACTATCCTCCTAAGATGGGGAGACTATCCTCCTACGATGCGGAAACTATCCTCCTACGATGGGGAGACTATCCTACGATGGGGAGACTATCCTACGATGGGGAGACTATCCTCCTCCCAGGGACTGAACCCATTACCTGGCAGAGACGTGAATAAAATGATATTCAGAAAGAAAGCTAGACCCGTAAGGGGCCACACAGGTCCTGGGAAGTTAGCACAACAACTACAACAACACAACTACAACAAAACAACTACAACAATATAAGTACAACATAACTACAATACAACAACTACAACAATACAACAACTACAACAATACAACAACTACAACAATACAACAACTACAACAATACAACAACTACAACAATACAACAACTACAACAATACAACAACTACAACAATACAACAACTGCAGCAATACAACAACTACAACAATACAACAACTACAACAATACAGCAACACAGTACAACTACTTAGAGACGCGATCAAGCTTGAAAGGCAACTCAACTTCCCTGGATCAAGAGCCCTTCTCATCTACTCATCTCAAGGCGGGGGCTACGACAGAAACTTAAACTACTCATTATCTCGATAATCAACTCTAAAATTCCTTCTATAATCCCTAATTAGCCGTATTTTTTGTCTTGATAACCTGGACAATGAATCATCATTATCCTGGATATAATGATACCATCACACTGCACAATAAAACATTATTTCATATTTGCACAGTATTTTCTACCTGCGCAAATCGTAAATTATATGCAAATTGCTCAAAGCACGCTAAATATTCATAATAAGAGACGCGTAATAAAAAGAATTACAATGCAGACCGACTTTACGGAACACAGTTGTGAAAGTTACTTGCTATTTTGTTTTGCCATTGTTTTCGTAATATGTGTGTGTGTGTACTCACCTAATTGTGGTTGCAGGGGGTTGAGTCACAGCTCCTGGCCCCGCCTCATCACTGGTCGCCACTAGGCCCATTCTCTCCCTGCTCCATGAGATTTACCGTACCTCTTCGTAATGCTATGTATGGTACCTGCCTCCACTACCTCACTTTCCAGACTATTCCACTTTCTCACATCTATATGACTGAAGAAATAATTTCTAAAGTCCCTGTTACTCATCTCAGTCTTCAGCTTCCAACTGTGACCCCGTTGTTGCTGTGTCCCACCTCTGAAACATCCTGTCTCTGTACACCTTGTCGATTCCACTCAGTATTTTATATGTCATTATCATGTATCCTCCCTGTCTATCCTGTCTTCCAGTTTTGTCAGGTCGAGATCCCTTAACCTCTCCTCGTAGGACATGCCCCTTAGCTCTGGGACTAGTCTCGTTGCAAACATTTGTGTGTGTGTGTGTGTGTGTTTGTGTGTTTTAAATTAAGGCCTTTTGGTCTTCTTCTTGGTCTTCCTCTTGGTCTTCCTCTTGTTCTCCCTCTTGCTCTCCCTCTTGGTCTCCTTCTTGGTCTCCCTCTTGGTCTCCCTCTTGGCCACACACAATTCCCTCTTGTAATTTCCCGTAATTTCTTTTTCACTTTTTCCTGGCCTTATTATTAATACCTACACAGTCATCTTCCGTCTGGTACGGCTATACAGTTATTCCGTCATGGCCTTTGAAGATCTTTTATTTACAAAGTGCCGCTCCCCTTCCCTTATCTTCGTGCATTTATTCCTAGTCATGATTAGAAGACGAAGTATCAAATCTCTCCTACCCCTTATACTGAATGAGCCACCAGGGTTCAGCGTTACACGATTACAAAAAAATGAGAGTAAACCATGGATTCTTCCTTTTCTTCCCACTGTCCTTTTTTGCTAAGTTGTAATGAGATTCTCCTCGTCTACCCGACATAACCTAGATAAAGCTATCGCTGCATTTGTTGTCTTTAATTCCATTTCCAGTTCCCGGCATACTGCATTCAGGAAGGCACTCATCCCTGTGTAATTCCCTATTTTGTATTCTGGTTTAGCTCTTCCTCCTCCTGTACTCCTCTCCACATTCACTTTTAGCAGGCAGCAAAGGTCAGGATTGCATAATAGCAATACGAGTCTTCCCATCGTTTATTTCCTTTATATCCTACATGCTTGACGTAAAAATAAGGTCAAGTTTTAGTGGCTCTTACCCTCCTCTCTCGTCGTGGCTTTCATATTCTGTAACATAAAGGTACCATTTTCGGCCTCCATAAACACTGGCCTACACGTATTTGATTTCCATGTAGTTCCAAGGTCAAGTCTGTTTTCCAATAGCAAACGTTTCAAATAATCAGTAATATTTTCTTGGTCTTCCGCTGACCTCAAGGCTCCATGACATATTCTCGATAGCATCTATCACATCCTTGCTGTTGTCCTTGTTCTTCTCTCTGTCTCCTTCTGTTGGCTGTTGGGCTACGTTATTCATCTCTTACAACCATGGCTCCTCCTATTGCGATTGTGAGGAAGAGGTAGACGCTTCTGTGCAGGCTTTAGTTGCAACAATTGTGTTGCACTGTGTAGAGTTTTATCAAATAGTGAATTGATAAAGCTCTACATAAAACGATATGTTGCCCCAATGAATACCTGTTTTGCAACGTCTGTCTGCTGTTCACTATTGTTGGAAATACACCACTCGCATTCTTTTGTGACTGTGCCTTTAATTCAATTTTTTCCAAGATGATTTGTGGCTTGCTAGAAATATAGTATATATTTTATTCAAAATATTTTCTCTTGAGTCACTATACGAGTACATATTATATATTTTAAGAAAATAGGCCTCTCTCAACAGATATCCTCAATAAGGTCATCTGCTATATTTAGACTTGTTATCTTACGTAAGTTTTCTTTATGCTATCCATGTTCTGCTTCTAAGAATATTATATCTGTGAACCACCAACTTTCTTACAGGATACAGGGTGACGCTGGAGGCATCTGTGAGCGAGATCTCACCTTACTTTACTGGATTTATCTTTGTTTTGCAGATATTAATGTCAACGATGAGATGCATATTATTGTTGTAATTTTATTGGCTGTGTTGCCTACGGTTAACCCATGGATTCAGCACCATCATCGTATATTTTAACCGCACCCTTTTGATCGAAAGAATTTGACCTCTCCTTCCTTGTATGAAACTCTCTTATCACCATTTCCCAATGCGCTTTGTGACCCCATAGTCAATAACTTAAAATAATAAAAATGAAAATAATAATAATAATAATTCCGCTGTTACTACTACTACCACCACTAATAATAATAATAATAATAATAATAATAATAATAATAATAATAATAATAATAAAATATTAAAACTGCATCCAAGGACACCCAGTACATCATGAAACGTAAAGTCTCTCTTCCATTCTTACCAGTCTTCTCTCTCTCTCTCTCTCTCTCTCTCTCTCTCTCTCTCTCTCTCTCTCTCTCTCTCTCTCTCTCTCTCTCTCTCTCTCTCTCTTTCTCTTTCTCCAATTTCCCTTTATTTTTTACATTCTGAATCTAACATGGCATAAGACAAAATTCAGAATTTATGTACCTTTTTTAACATGTCAAAGTCAGCCAACCCAAGCCAGACTAACCTAATCACGGACGAAGATTTCTCTTACTGATTAAACCTTGCGCCTGCCAAGGACACGGACACAACACACACACACACACACACACACACACACACACACAAGCTTATAAACGACAACCAGCACGGTTTCAGGGAAGGAAAATCCTGTGTCACAAACCTACTGGAGTTTTATGATAAGGTAACAGAAGTAAGACACGAGAGAGAGGTGGATAGACTGCATTTTTGGACTGCAAGAAGGCGTTCGACACAGTTCCTCACAAGAGGTTAATGCAAAAGCTAAAGGATCAGGCACACGTAACAGGAAAAACACTGCAATGGATCAGAGAATATCTGACAGGGAGGCAACAACGAGTCATGGTACGTGACGAGATGTCAGAGTGGGCACCTGTGACGAGTGGAGTTCCACAAGGGTCAGTCTTAGGACCTGTACTGTTTTTGGTATATGTGAATGACATAACGGAAGGGATAGACTCAGAAGTGTCCCTGTTTGCAGATGATGTGAAGTTAATGAGAAGAATAAAATCAGTCGAGGATCAGGCAGGACTACAAGAGACCTGGACAGGCTGCAAGCCTGGTCCAGTAACTGGCTCCTTGAATTTAACCCTGCCAAATGTAAAGTCATGAATATCGGGGAAGGGCAAAGAAGACCGCAGACAGAGTATAGTCTAGGTGGCCAAAGACTGCAAGCCTCACTCAAAGAAAAAAATCTTGGGGTGAGTATAATACCGAGCACATCTCCTGAGGCACACATCAATCAGATAACTGCTGCAGCATACGGGCGGCTGGCAAACCTAAGAATAGCGTTCCAATACCTCACTAAGGAATCATTCAAGACTCTGTATACCATATACGTCAGGCCCATACTGGAGTATGCAGCACCGGTTTGGAACCCACACCTGGTCAAGCACGTCAAGAAATTAGAGAAAGTGCAAAGGTTTGCAACAAGACTAGTCCCAGAGCTAAGGGATTGTCCTACGAAGAAAGGTTAAGGGAAATCGGCCTGACGACACTAGAGGACAGGAGGGTTAGGGGAGACATGATAACGACATATAAAATACTGCGAGGAATAGATAAGGTGGACAGAGACAAGATGTTCCAGAGAGGGGACACAGAAACAAGGGGTCATAATTGGAAGTTGAAGACTCCTATGAGTCAAAGGGATGTTAGGAAGTATTTCTTCAGTCATAGAGTTGTCAGGAAGTGGAATAGCTTAGAAAGCGACATAGTGGAGGCAGGAACCATACATAGTTTTAAGACTAGGTTTGATATAGCTCATGGAGCAGGGAGAGAGAGGACCTAGTAGCAATCAGTGAAGAGGCGGGGCCAGGAGCTATGACTCGACCCCTGCAACCACAAATAGGTGAGTACAAATAGGTGAGTACACACACACATTTATCCAGTTAAATTCCTTTATATCTTATAATTCTCTCTTTCTCTCGCTCTCTCACACTCTCATCAGTAAATTTATAATTTTGACTTACTCTTATATTGTGACTACTGAACAAATAATGCACTTAATAATTACAGTATAATGAAAATTTATTGTTATTATATTTTCCTAAATTATTTTCTCTTTATAACTTTCTAAGGTAATCACAATTAAAGTAACAACAATCAAATACATTAAAGGTGTTAGAGGCCAAAAGTGGAACACAGAAAAGCAATCCCGTGTTCTCCCTCCCCCTCTCCCCCCTCCTCTACCCTTTCAATTACATTTCTCCTCCCACCTTTTATTTCTCCTTCTCTCTCACCAAGTCCCCATTATCTTTTTTTCCCCCACACCCACCATTCTCTTCCCTTCTCCATCACCTCTCGTATCCTATTCCTATGTTTATTTTCCTACTCTCTCTCCTTCCGTTCTATCCTCTTCCCTTCACATACACTCCACTCTCTTTTTCCTCTCTTAGTCTCCCTATTCCTCACCTATCTATACATCCTCGTTCCTTTTCTCAGTTTTCCTCTGCCAGAATTATCTCTGTCCAGTTATTTAAATTCTTTTAGGTAGGAAATTCATAGGAAAAAAAGAGGGGTTAATAAACAGGCCAACATAATACGTTGAATAAGATTATTTTTCTTCTCTTTTCTTCCTTTTTTATACCCTTTTCCCTCTTTTTCTTTCTTCTTCTCGTTCTCTTTCTCCATTTTACTGCTCCACTTCCGGTTGTTCTTCCTCCTTCTCCGAATCGTTTTCGTAAGTAAGCACCACTTCCTCCTATTCTTCCTCCTTCCTCCTGTTCCTTCTTCTTCCTCCTTCCTCCTGTTCCTTCTTCTTCCTCCTCATCTCCCTCTTCCTCCTCATTTTCATATTTTGCCCCTCATTTTATTTTTTCTTCTCCGTCTCCTTATCATTCTCCTTTACCTAATGTTTTTCGTCTTCCTCCTTGTTCTCCTACTCTTCCTCCTACTCCCATACTACTACCACCACCACTATCACTACCATCATCACCACTACCACCACCACTATCACTACCACCACCACCACTAACACCATCACTACCACTACCACCACCACTACTACCACCACTACCACCACCACTACCACCACCACTACCACCACCACTACCACTACCATTAACACCACCACTACAATCACCAACACTACCACCACTACCATCACCAT
>WNWK01000641.1:35000-97500 GCA_009830355.1 Cherax destructor
TTGCCACAAACACATTTTTCATCAGCCCAAGAACGAAAATATTTTGAAAAGAAGGACATACTCATTAGCGCCCCACCACCTCCAACAAAAAAATAAAGAAGAAAAAAAAACATTGGAGGACACGACCATTCCTAGGCATACGACTTTTGGCGTACGACTTTCTCTTGAAGTCAGCGGTGAGAGCCTAAGCCCGGGTAAGCCATCCTTGCAACGAGATGTGTTTCATCTTCGCCATTCTCTCGCCAAATGCTTGAAGCATCCCCAAAGTTTTTTCCCCCCCTCTCGTGAAAAACAAGAGTCCAAAGACCACCCCCTACCTCACCTCCCATAAAGGGATGAGGTAGGAGGGGTCTTTGAATTTAATATTATATTGGGATTTAATATTATATTGGGATTTAATATTATATTGGGATTTAATATTATATTGGGATTTAATATTATATTGGGATTTAATATTATATTGGGATTTAATATTATATTGGGATTTAATATTATATTGGGATTTAATATTATATTGGGATTTAATATTATATTGGGATTTAATATTATATTGGGATTTAATATTATATTGGGATTTAATATTATATTGGGATTTAATATTATATTTTCAATATATTAAATCCCATTCCACCCTCCTAGTTTTTCTATATCTTACCTAACACACGAATTATTCTAATCTCTGGGAAGCGCTAAACACGTATGGGTTATACTGCGCCTGGGAAATAGTAGGTAATCATGCTGGATCCAAGGGAAGGATTGCTCCAATCTACTGGATGAAGAGCCCTTCACCGGTACCAAGGCGCCTTTGTGGCTTTATGAAGTGCAGAGAGTAACAGGAAGTGTGGTGGTGGTGGCGGTGGTGGTGGTTACAATGGTGGTGACATTGGTGGTGACATTGGTGGTGACATTGGTGGTGACATTGGTGGTGACATTGGTGATAGTGGTGGTGATGATGGTAATGATGGTAGTGGAGGTGGTGTTGGTATTGGTGATGACGTTAATGGTAGTGGTGGTAGTGAACGTTATAATAGTTTTGATAGTAAAAGCAATAGTAGTAGTAGTAGTTTCAGTAGTTTGTTGTTTTTGTTGTTGTTACTTTTACTAAACACTTTGAGCGTGTAGGTCACTTAGAACTCACAGCATAAATATACACAAGACAATAACAGCAACGATAAAAATCAACACACAATATAAGTAACGAGCATAAACATTAAAACACAAATGCTATCATATAACAGGTTAAAAAAAACAGCATCATTTAAAATCCCCATCAAATTATTGTCAAAAGAATTTCTTAAAAGTTCCCCGAGGTACCTACAGGCACCTCGGTAATTATGAAAACCATGGCGAAGGTGGAATGGTTTAAGTAGACATTTAAAATTTGGTCCACAGCCGGCGGCATGTTACATGCTACAATGAGAGGGATGACAGGAACACCTGTGAACAGGTGGCTATGGTGAATTTGGTAGTTGTGATGATAATGATTATTGTAGTGGTGATGCTGTTGAGACGGTTGTGGTGATGGCAGTATTAATGGCAGTTATAGCGGTGATATTTGGAGGTGGTGGTGATAATGGTGGTGAGGAAGGGAGGGAGAGTTGGCAGAATGGCATAGTTCGTCCTACTGGCGTTAGTTTGGCCGTAAAAAACTCCAGTATTTGCATAATGAGAGCATTACACCAACGCCTCCACCAACACTCCTCTACACAGCTTAAACCATCCAAGACGTACCAAGCTTCTTGTTACCTTTCTTACCACATTCTCAGCTATCTTGACTTTCTTACCTCACCATGATTTATCTTTACTCTCTGACGAGCCTGTGAGATATCTTTACTTACGAACCTGTCAGATATCTTTACTTTCTTACGAACCTGTAAGATATATGCACTTTATTACGAACCTGTAGGATATCTGTACTTTCTTACGAATCTGTGAGATATCTTTACTTACGAACCTGTGAGATATCATTACTTACGAACCTGTGAGATATCTTTACTTACGAACCTGTGAGATATCTTTACTTACGAACCTGTGAGATATCATTACTTACGAACCTGTGAGATATCATTACTTACGAACCTGTGAGATATCTTTACTTACGAACCTGTGGGGAAATATTTGCTCTCTTGCAAGGATGAAAGTTTACCTTCTTACAATACTAAGTTATCCATACGACACTTAAAATTACTATAACTATATTACTCTTAAGATACCGAGTTATTTTTATTTATTTCTACACTGTGAGTTATCTTTGCAACAGTGTGAGATATCTTTACTTTCTTACAACAGTGTGAGATATCTTTACTTTCTTACATCAGTGTGAGATATTTTTACTTTCTTACAACAGTGTGAGATATATTTACTTTCTTACAACATTGTAAACTAACTTATCCATTGTCTGTCATTCGTAACTAATGTTTTCAACTAAACACTAATATTTTCCTTCATAAATATTTTCGTTTTTCCTTATCTGTTCTTTTTTTCACTTTATTCGTGTCAGATTTTCCTTTTCTCCCTCATTCGTGAGATATATTTCCTTTTTTTTCCTCGTTCGAGCCGAATCTTCCCCTTTCATAATAACCCGTATATTCCCATTCACCCTTTTCCTTATTTCCCTTCTTCCCGGTTTATTGTTCTCTTTGCCTCACTTTCTCATGACCTTTTAAATTCTTGGAGAACCTCTTCCTTCTGCCCTACTTTAAGAGCCATTTTCACCACTTTTTTCTTAGTGTACTAGTGCCCGTTGCTTAATTCCACTTTCTTCTTAGAAATCTAGTAATTCATTACCCTTTCTTCAAGTAATTACTAATTTTTGCTTACTGCTTTCCTTTGAAGTACTAATAATCTTACTCTACTTCATTTAATTGGATTTTTCTAACCACCTACCTCTCATTTCTCCTCTTCTTAGCCTTCCCTTCTCCTTCCTTCCTCCTTTCTTCTTCCTTCTTCCTTCTTCGTCTTTCTTCCGTATTCGTTCCTACTTCCTCTATTCTCCCGCCCTTCTCCGTTGCTACCTTCGTCTCCCTCTCACCTCCCTCTTCGTTCCTAACTCCTTCGTTCTCCTTTCATCCTTTCACCCTTCCTCCTCCCCTTTACTCTTACCTCCTCCGTTCATGTTTAGAGAAAAACGATCTTTTAGTTCGCATTATGGTGATACAACGTCTCTTGAGGCGTGATTAGGCTTTCTTGTTTACATAGGCCGGTCACACACACACACATTCTGCATAACTTACCAGCAATCTCACCCATTTCCTTCTCCATTATCTCCAATTTCTGATGTCTACTGCTGTCGTGTCTTATCCACACACTAGCAGATTAACGTGACACTGCCCAGGTACATGTCGTGTCTCGTAAGATAAGCTATACATGTCAAAAATTAATAATAAAAAATCCTATTTTCTTCCCCACTGCTGACTTGTCAGAAGGCAGGTGTGGGGGTTTCGCATCCCCAATTGCCGTGACAGGAATAGGGGGCAGGGGGTT
This sequence comes from Cherax destructor, assembly GCA_009830355.1. Classification (NCBI taxonomy): domain Eukaryota; kingdom Metazoa; phylum Arthropoda; class Malacostraca; order Decapoda; family Parastacidae; genus Cherax; species Cherax destructor. The sequence goes on from WNWK01000641.1 coordinate 38,484, forward strand.
AACAGCCCCCACAACCACCCTGTCAGGAGTTAGGTGTAGGAAATTCATGGTCCCTTAACCACCTTACCAGGAATATCCATCTTAATTTTAAGTTCTAAGAAATAATATGACTGATTTGAATTAGGCTGAGTTTTTTAATCAGAACTAATGCAAAACATGTCCCTAAGGCATATAGCCCCAGCATATAAGTCATTTTCGACACGTTTTGCCCTGCTTAAAGCTTTTCAGGGCGAAACTTTATCCCAATGAATACTTGCTCTGCGCTTTGTCTGTTTGTCTGTCTGTCTCTCTTCTCTCTCTCTCTCTCTCTCTCTCTCTCTCTCTCTCTCTCTCTCTCTCTCTCTCTCTCTCTCTCTCTCTCTCTCTCTCTCTCTCTCTTCTCTTCACACACCTTTTTTTCTGTGACAGCAGTTAATATTATTTATTATCGTTGTAAATGTAATTGATTATTTACTGTATCTTTGAGAAGTAACAACTTGTGGCTTGGCATAAAGTTAATTATTTGGGCAAAAAGTTTAATATTCTAGGCAGAAAAGTTAATAATCTTGCCAAAAAGATTAATAATAATGAGAAAAAGATTAATTATCTTGGCAGAGAGTTTAATAATTTTTGCAGGTCAATAATTGTGACAAAATTTATAATCTTGGCAGGAAGTTTAATAATTTTCACAGAAAGTTCAATAATCTTTCTAGAAAGGTCAATAATATTTCAAGAGAGTTCAATAATCTTGGCAGAAAGTTAAAAAATCTTGCCAGGAAAGTTTAATAATTTTCGTCATAGAGAAAGTGAAACACAAGTGTGCTGTTACATTTTTTTTTTTTTTACTTACAGTATTTTCATTTCTTGGTATTACATTTCCTATAAAAGTCTCACAGGTTTGTAATTCTATTACTGGATGTTTGGAATAGCATACCTCAGAAATCACTATTAAACGTCTATCTGATCAACATGCTATTCCATGCAAGATCTATACTGCACAGATTCATCTCCAGTGTTACTGTCCATTGCAGTTTTCACTCTTTCTCTCTCTATCTTAAACTCTTTAATCTGTGTCTGGAATTTCCACGTCATTTACGCACGACAAATCGACCAGGTCCTCTTCATTCTTTTCACTAACTTCATTTTAATAACATAAGTTACTGCTAAACACACACACACAAACATACACACACATACACATACACACACACACACACAGGGATGTTAGGAAGTATTTCTTCAGTCAGAGAGTTGTCAGAAAGTGGAACAATCTGGAGGGCGATGTAGTGGAGACACAATCCATACATATCTTTAAGAAGAGGTACGATAAAGCCCTTAAAGCAGGGAGAGAGTGGACCTAGTAGCGACCAACGAAGAAGAGGGGCCAGGAGCTCTGAATCGACCCCTGCAATTACAAATAGGTTAACAAACACACAACCACAAATATAAAACTTTAAATATATGCTATGCAATATTTCTCAAGCGACTCGCGGTATCAAAAACTCTTAAAAGTTATGAATAAGAAATTACGTTCCCATGTAAACAGTATTTGTTGCCTTTTTATCCTGGGTCTCTCGCCTCTGGGGTTAAATAAACGTCGACCGAGATAGATATAAAAATATACACAGCTTTAACCAAAAAAAAATATATATTATTAAATTTATATAAAAATGAAAGAGGAAAAGAATATCATATACATACCTATAAATTGTTTAATGGAAAGAGACAGTAGAAACTTATTATAAATTAGAGTGAAGTGTTGGTGCAGGAGGACTCATATAAAATGCATTTTCTCCTCGATAAGTACATCTGACTAGTACGGCTGACGAGTACATCTGACTAGTACAGCTGACGAGTACATCTGAACATATAGAAGAGAAAAGCTTAAGACGACGTTTTGATCAGTCTTGAGTCGTTTACAAAGTCACACTAACACTAAAGACAGAGGGAGCCAGCATATATAGGCAAGCAGACAGGAACGTGACCAAGAAAGGTGGCAGTGGTAGAGGTAAATCAGCTGTACCAGTACAGCTGACTTACCTCTACCACTGTACTAGTGCAGCTGTTCTAGTACAACTGTCTAGTACATCTGACGAGTATATTACTCCTGATATGTATGCACTGCGACCAACACTGCATGAAAACTTGCAGTGTATATCTCAGTACGTATATACTTAGATGTTTAATGCTTATCCTTATATCAGCGATTCAAGACTCTTTCACGTGGTTTAATTCTAATAAAGGAATCTAACTCGATACATATAGCATTAAACAAGACATTTTCTCCAAGAAACTTGTCCTAAAGTTATTTATAAGTAACATTTACCAAAAGTTATATATTCAACACTAGATGATAGAGCGAGGGAAGACACGATTACGACGTACAAGATTCTCAGTGAACGCTATACGACAGACGTTGTTTTTGTAAGAAGAAGAGCGAAGACAAGGGGGCATGGATGAAAGGTAAAGACACAAATCAAAGAACGTCTAAACAGCTCGTCAGAGCCTTTTAAACCTCAGCGCGTCAGAGCTATTTAAACATCGGCTTGACGTGCAAAGGGTATTTAAACAGCGATTCGTCTAAAACATTTCAACCTCCATTCGTCTAAAAGATTTAAAACTATTTGAAACGAATTTGTTTCAAAAATAATTTCAGAATAATCGAAAATTGAGAGTCCCAGAAAATCATTCCATATTGTCACTACAAAAAGATATCATTTTATTTTTAATTACCATCTCTAAATCATATTATGCCTAATTACGTGTTTGTTATTATGACGTTACGAACAGCAGCACTTTAGCTTCTCTATGTAATTATTGCTTTGGTCTGTCTTCTCCATTTTATTTGCATAAAAATATCGAATAAAGATGGAATTGTGAATAGTGAAGTGTCAGGTGGTCAGTCAAGCTTCAGTGTGCGCCGCGGCGCCTAGATGGAGGTGAGTGTTTTACGACTCTTTTAAGGTACATTGATTTTGGGAATTTAAAAGTGTTATACTGCCGTTATTTATTACAATAATAAACTGAATTTAGAAGATATAAATAAATCATTATACACGTTTATTTGTTATCTTTAATTTTCGAAAAAAAAAATTGGATTAATATTTTATTACTTTCTAAATGAAACTAACAAAATGCCTTTAAATGTTAGATGAAATAAAATAATATAGTGTTTTTTTGCGTAATCTCGTTGCTTGAAACTTTCCAGATTTTTACAATAATGTTGCTATGTGAAATACGCATTTCTTTTTTGTTTTTTATTTAGGCCGATTTGCATAAAACTTTTAGCATAAAACTTTCAATAAAAGTTACACGAGGATACGACTATTTTATCTAAGTCATGGCCCGCGAGGCTAGGAAGAAGACAAGGGGATATACACCGCGAGGAGTCTATCTCTCAGTGTATATACCTTGAGACTTTAATCCCTGTTTAAGGTGGTGTATAGGTGTCCTGCAGCTTGAACAGAGGATATACGTATACACATTCAGATGCATGTCTCTCGGTGTATATACAATGAAAGTTTACTTTAATCCATAGACGGTGGCCCGTGGCTGGTGGCAAAAGCTCTCGCTTCATACAGTGAGTGTCCGGGTTCGATTCCCGGCGAGGGTTGAAACATTGGGGGTGCTTCCTTACACCGGTCGTCTATGTTCACCCATCAGTATAAAATGGGAACCTGGGTGTTAGTCGACTGGTGTGGGTCGCAAAATTGACCTAATTTGCACGAAATGCTCTGCGTAACAAGCGGTTTTCTCTATAGTAGTATGTCATTGATGTCAGCTAGGCCTGTATACCTTGTACATGTACTTGTAGAAATGAAGATTGTGTATTGTGTAAGATATTGTATTATTATTATTATTATTATTATTATTATTATTATTATTATTATTATTATTATTATTATTATATTACATTGGATATTAAAGTATTCTTGACTAGTGGTAAACAGGCAACATGCAGCATTAATGACCCTCATGGAGTCGACAGACTCTAAAACCCATCAACTATTAACAATTTAATGGCCCTTGGTGTTGGAGCTGTTAAAACTAATAAACCAGTAATTGAAGTAATCCTTGGAAGCTGCCAGATAAGAGGCAGGGCAAGGAACTGTGTCTCAACTCATGCAACTACAAATTGACGAGTGCAGATAAGCGAGTACGTACACTCACACACGTACAAACACGCACGCACACACACACACACACACACACACACACATACTGGAGTATGCAGCACCAGTCTGGAACCCACACCTAGCCAAGCACGTGAAGAAGCTCGAGAAAGTGCAAAGGTTTGCAACAAGACTAGTCCCGGAGCTAAGGGGTATGTCCTACGAGGAGAGGTTAAGGGAAATCGACCTGACGACACTGGAGGACAGGAGAGATAGGGGGGACATGATAAGAACATATAAGATACTGAGAGGAATTGACAAAGTGGACAGAGACAGAATGTTCCAGAGATGGGACACAGCAACAAGGGGACACAGTTGGAAGCTGAAGACTCAGATGAATCACAGAGATGTTAGGAAGTATTTCTTCAGTCACAGAGTGGTTGGAAAGTGGAATAGTTTAGGAAGCGATGTAGTCGAGGCAGGCTCAATACATAGCTTTAAGCAGAGGTATGATAAAGCTCATGACGCAGGGAGAGTGACCCAGTAGCGGCCAGTGAAGAGGCGGGGCCAGGAGCTATGAATCGACCCCTGCAACCACAACTAGGTGAGTACAAGTAGGTGAGTACACACACACACACACGAGAAACAAATGGGAAAGGTGCTAGCATGAATGGTGTACCTAAAAGACAGTTTGCGACGCCTGTGAGGGATACCTGCTGGCACTGACACTGCGTCAGACAGGCGTCGATTATCTACCAGGCTTCGGGGGAAATGCTAATTGAATTTGCGTGTTATCTGCATGTCAGTTTTTGGTAAGTGAAGCTAAGCTCGCGAGGAGGATCCCTTCAGGGAAACTGCAGTGACGCCGCTGAAAGGCTCTGAATCCAGGGAATTGGAACTTCTCTCCACATCCTTTGCTCAGAACTTCTCTCCCATACTCCAAGCAATGCATAGTATTTATTATTATTATTATTATTATTATTATTATTATTATTATTATTATTATTATTATTATTATTATTATTATTATTATTATTATCATTAGTATAATTATAATTTTACAAAAAGCATATTATGAACCAGTATGAATCATAGGCGAAGTTTAGACCCAATGAATTTAGCACTTCCACTAATAATAATAATAATAATAATAATAATAATAATAATAATAATAATAATAATAATAATAATAATAATAATAATAATAATAATAATAGTCTCTCTTCATCCACGCCTTGATGTTGGCGAGGGGTTCTTGATCCAAGGACCGCTACTTATCCTCCCCTTCCCTGAACTGAATCCTTTTGCCTTCCCGGGCGATGTATAACCCCTGCGGGTTTAGTGCATCCCACCACTTAAAAATAAATATTCATCTAAGAAAATGAACCTCTTCTCTTCATTAGATTGATCCCGAATGCCTCCCTTTCCATTACTGTTTATTGCTTCCCACTAAATAGTAATAAACCATTGTGAGGCAAATGGCTGCTTGAGTTCAACCCACAGAAAAGACAAAATTTTGAAACTAGGCACTAGGAAAAAATGATACCATGGCCAAAGTACCGCTAAGAAGGTCTCTACTCAAGTTTTCTGTCGAGGCAAAGAATCTGTAGGTGGATACTGGGCAAAGGCTGTCCTTCGAAGCACACAGTAGAAGCCTACTAGACCAGTGATTCCCAAAGTGGGCGGTACCGATCCCCCTGGGGGCGCTGAAAAGATCCAGGGGGATTTTGAGGGAAAAAAAGGGGCTTGAGGGGGGGGGGCAGGGTGTCATCAGAACCAAAGGGAGCATTAGTTTTACACAATCTATATGACAAAAATCTAAGTCGCGAACATCATATGTAATAGAGCAGTCAGCAAACTTCTTTCCAAGCAAATAAACAGATTGAAAATTACTGAACGTGGGGATCTAAGACTTCTCGGTGTATTCAAGTCTGATGTTGAGAAGCTGATGTTCCTGCACCAAGCAGAAGGTGATGTTCCTGCTCCAAGCAGAAGGTGATGTTCCTGCACCAAGCAGAAGGTGATGTTCCTGCACCAAGCAGAAGGTGATGTTCCTGCACCAAGCAGAAGGTGATGTTCCTGCACCAAGCAGAAGGTGATGTTCCTGCACCAAGCAGAAGGTGATGTTCCTGCACCAAGCAGAAGGTGATGTTCCTGCACCAAGCAGAAGGTGATGTTCCTGCACCAAGCAGAAGGTGATGTTCCTGCACCAAGCAGAAGGTGATGTTCCTGCACCAAGCAGAAGGTGATGTTCCAGCACCAAGCAGAAGGTGATGTTCCTGCACCAAGCAGAAGGGGATGTTCCTACACCAAGCAGAAGGTGATGTTCCTGCACCAAGCAGAAGGTGATGTTCCTGCACCAAGCAGAAGGTGATGTTCCTGCACCAAGCAGAAGGGGATGTTCCTACACCAAGCAGAAGGTGATGTTCCTGCACCAAGCAGAAGGTGATGTTCCTGCACCAAGCACATCCATCTCATTAAAACTGTGAAGACAATGTCGTTACAGATGAGATGTAAATTTACCCTTTCATATTGATAAATAAATTGGTGTACTATGTTAATTTTTGTTTGTGAAATAAATACGCTTGTTTACAGTGTTAGATTAGTTGTTCTTTTGAATTTGCAGTAACCCTAATACCAAGAAAGAGGTGTGTTTGTATATTTGTGGGGAAGGGAAGGGGGGCGTTAAGGATGTAGCCTGGGTGCCAAGGGGGCGGCAGCCAGAAAAAAATTGGGAACCACTGCGCTAGACGAAGAGGTGGTGGGAGCAAATATTATACGCAGTTTCGTCATAAGGTAAAGCTGATCGATAAGACTTAACATGAGTGGTCAGTGGCTTTGAATCGACACTTGCCAGTAAAACTAGGTCAGCAGACATAGAATATCCTCAGCGGCACATGATGGTGTTGTGAAGAGTCTTGAACCAAGGCAATAAAGAAATAAAAAATAAAGAAATCAAAATGCCTTAGACACAATATTCAAGACCAGTCCGTAACTGTGCAGCCCCAGTGTGGAACTCTCAACTTGCTAAACATTTAGATGAGTAAGACAGTAGTTAAGGATCTTTATTTCCAAAACTTTTAGCCTAGATACCTAACTGTTGCGTATGTGTTTACTGCCAAACACTTACAGAATCCAGAGAGAGCTCAGAGATTATCCTCCGGATTTTGAATGGAGATGAACAAGACCTGCAGAAAAAGCACTATGAACTACACTTACTGTCATTAGACGAGGGAACACTTAGAGATGACATTAAGACGTCTTACGAATTTTTTCTGGAATGAAGAAGCTCGATATGAGCACAGTACCACGGACCATGACAAGGAGATAGAGCAAGACATGGTGGGGACCAGGACGAGGAAACATAGGCAGAAACCTACCATCCAGATTAGCCATATATACATTATAAATCTCTTCTGCCGTGTAAAGACGGATAAACTGTGAAAAAAAATGAAGGAAGCAGCCTGGTAGAGACTAACTGCATACATATCACGGAACAGGTGAGGATTGAACCTATGGCAAGTGAGTGGTAAAACTCACAGGCCCAGTGGTTAACGCACTGACCTGCGAGGTTTAGGAGTCATTTGCCATGGGTTCAAGTCCCACCCCTTCCGTAATTTGTTTGCAATCGTGTTATTACGATTTCGTGAGTCGTAACTGCATACGTGTTTTCGAAAGAAGTTAGCAAAACTAAATAATGTCAGCAAATTAAAAATTAATAGTCGGGGTCAGAAGCTAAGCTTGACCACTGGAAACCTGGCTTAGGTACTGCAGTTAGGTCATCACATAAACACACACACACACACACACACACACACACACACACACACACACACACACACAATATATATATATATATATATATATATATATATATATATATATATATATATATATATATATATATATATGCAAAAAGATCACAGTAATCAGGTGATATCAGAATATGCAAGAAAACCACGTTTTCTTGCATATATATATATATATATATGCAAGACAAGCCACGTGGGGTGGAAATATCTTTAGCTCAAGTACTTTCACACTTCTCAGTGCTTCATCAGGAGCTTTGCAATGTTGCAAGAGAGCAACTAAAGCAGGAGAGAGTTCTCAGAGTAGCGTAGTGTGGATGTGTCACCGTCCACGGTTGCACTACGCTACTCTGAGAACTCTCTCCTGCTTTAGTTGCTCTCTTGCAACATTGCAAAGCTCCTGATGACGCACTGAGAAGTGTGAAAATACTTGAGCTAAAGATTTTCACCCCCGTGGCTTGTCTTGCATAGTTAAGATCGCCGTCTGCGATTGTTTGCAATATATATATATATATATATATATATATATATATATATATATATATATATATATATATATATATATATATATATATATATATATATATATGCAAATATATAGTGCGTCTGTCTCTCGCTCAACAGACGGAGGATCGAGCCTCCACCACACGTCTTGCATAGAATAACTAACATGGGTTTAGGGCTTAACATGAATTCAGTTAAAAAAATAATTTTGCAGAGCTTCTCTAATCTCTTGCTGACAAATAAAAGAGGAAGAGAAAAAATGACGAAATAAGAGAATCTTGACATCCACGACCTCGTGATCCCAGTATTGAGCGCTCGGGTCTAAATTTAAAAATACTGCCTGTGTGTTGAGTCGGTATCGTTCCTTCTATTTCGGGGAGAGAGAGAGAGAAGCATGGACGGCTGGACGTCCCCGGCTTCCGACAAAAGCGATTTCCATGGATACCATGAGCAACCCTCGAATGGGATTTGGTGACACGATCTCTACCCTGATGGAGAGGCATGGGAGACATACCTAGAGTTTTCCTGCCCAGGAAAAATAGAAATCTTCACCTCATTTCTTTTTATCTTTAATAAAGCAGGTAAATAATTTCAATGCCATCTGTATTCTATCTTCCTCTTCGTCATCCTGGTGAAGCTTCCCAGTTCAAGCTTACACACTTCACAACCTTATGTGCGAAACTTATCCTGTGGTACTATGACGGTGAAACGTAGCTACCTTTCGTTTCTACATATTGGTACTTACATATAGAGTAGGGCAGTCGCACACAACGGGTGTACCCACTGTGTAACTATCATACAAAATAGGGCAAGCCACACACTGCAGGTGTTCCTGCACTATCAAGAAGAGGGAAACCACACACAGTGTTTCCACAGTGTATCAGAGAGACCATGGTAACCACACACGGAGGGTCTTCTCAGTGTAACCATCACATAGCATCAAGTAGCCACACACGGAGGGTCTTCCCAGTGTAACCATCACATAGCATCAAGTAGCCACACACGGAGGGTCTTCCCAGTGTAACCATCACATAGAATCAAGTAGCCACACATTATAGGTGTTTCAACAATGTGATAATTCCAGCCTTAGGTAAAACGCCATGATAAAAGAGTTCTCAATGTCAGTTTTCGTAGTCTAGGGTCGCAAAACATTACGGATTTACATGATTTTGAAAAAAAAACAACTTTGGAATATATATTTTTAGCAATATCGAATGTTTGTCGTGAAGCGAAAATGGTCGAGTTTTAAGGCGGAGTGCACAATCAGTTTTGGCAGTTTCTTCTACACTCGATTTCTTGACGCGACAAGGAGCAGCGAAGACTGAAGGCGACCCCCTGTTCGACACTTTACCAAATTCTTAAGACGTTGTCGGCACCAACATCGACCGGAAGAACCTAAAATCCCTTAAAATTCTCAACAGAGAAAAGAGCAAAGACAGAAAGTAGTGGAAATCTTAGAGAAGATAGTGAATGGTATGCGTTCCTGGAACGCAGATAACTGTCTTAACTGAGATTTCCACTACATTCAATGCACTGATCCTGTGAAAGCGTTTGAAACACTTTATAAACAAATGTAAAGCATTATAATCCGGAGAAACGCGCCTAACTGTATACAGAAATTTTAATCTCAGTACCAGCAGCAGATTCTAGCCCAGAACTATCTACTGTCTGCCAGGGCAGAGTCAAACTCTGGCGCTGTAACCACCTCGGCCACAAACACAACACAGACACGGTCGGCCAGCAGAGGCTAGCCACTGAGCTCATGATTCCACAGCCGGGTGCTTTACTGACTTTACAGTGATGTGTTTGCTTATTTTCTCGTTCACCTTAATACCGGCCACGTGGAACATATGAACACATGCATCTTAAAATCTCTCGTTTACTAGTATTTCGCTCGTTTCTGTGAAGTTATAGCATATCTAAATTTCTATCCCGAGGCCATGTTTCCTTTCACCTGCTGACCCTGCTCACCTGGCAGTAAGTAGGTACCTGCGTGTTAATCGACTGTAGAGGGATGCATCTCCGGGAGTGGACCTAGCAGTAAGTAGGTGTCTGGGTGTCAGTCGACTGTCGTGGGGCGCATCCTCGGGAGTGGTTGTATACTTTAGGGCTGGGCTTTAAAACGAGCTGAGATAGGATAACAGCTCTTAGTATGTAAAATTTATCTGTGTAAAAAAACGAAACTGTGTTCCTGGCGTTGGAGGTTACATACAGAGGTATAAAAACCTTCGTTCTAAACTAATGTGGAGTCAGATGGCAGAACAGTCTTCGATACCACCCCGTGATGGTTATTAGGATATTAGGAGTGTGGGTTAGAATCCTTCACAGTGGCTGAGATAAAATGTCTCTTCACCACAAAATGCACAGATGCATTTATGGAAAAAATCAAGGGTGAAAAAATAAAATAGAAATAAATGGAAAGTTATAAGATTTAATTCGAGGAACGGCAAGACAGCTCTTGTTCCTTCGACCGAGAGCCCTTTACCAGCATCAAGGCACTTCCCCATGAAGGAACTCTCCCTCCCTCTATCTTTCCCTCCCTCCTTCCCTCCCTCTATCCTTCCTTCCCTAGTGAGATCAGCTCATTGACCCAAAAACCAGGATAAGCAAATGGGACTCGGGACTTTTATCAGGATAAAGCACCCGGTTCTGAATTGCCTCAGCCTCTCACAATCTAAAAAATATAGGGGAAAATATGCCTAAAGCTTTAATCGTTGGTGAATTATTTGCATCATAATTCGAACTCTAGGACAATGCCATTTGGAATCATGGAGTTTATATTTTTGTGCTCACGGTGAATGAATTAAGCTAAAACAATATTATTATTTTAGCATGGAATTGTCTGACCTGTAAATTATTTACTGCATTTGAGGCTATTGTCGTTTATTATATCTCTTTTTTTTTTTGCCTGCTTTCTCTTTCTACCGCTTCTCCCTCCTTTCCTCCTCACCTTCGTTCCCTCTTCCTCCCTCCATCTCCCTCTTCCTCCCTCCATCTCCCTCTTTCCCTCTCTTTTTCTCATCTCCAGGCAGTAACAGTGACCATACTATTTGCAACGTACTTTCTTATTGTCTTAAACAGAACCAGCATCCACTTCATAGAGCGTCGCTGAGTGAAAGAAAGAACCCCAGACTGTAATGGGAACGTACTTTCTCTAATCCTCTTCACGACCGTCTCTGGTTACCCTCTAAAGCGAGGCTGAGGCAATTCTCTCCCCCTCCCGCTATCATTCCTCCGAAATTAACAAGACGATGGGGCTTGTGTTGAAGGCGAGAGGGAGGCGAGGAAAGGTTCAACAAGAGAGGCGCTTTAGAGTGGAGGCTGTACAGAAGAGAGCTCTCCAAAGCCCCTGCCTCTCTTCCCACCTACTCCTTGCAACGAGTCCATAATGGGTTGCGAGCAAAACAGGTGGGAGAGACTGTACCTTAGGGAGAGAGGAGGGAAACAACAGGGATTTTCCCAGCTTCGTCTGGGCTATTGGTTCGGGGGTTATCTGTGTCTTGGATATGTTGGTGGCTGCTAGTGGCTGGCTCTCCCTGCAGTGTGTGTGTGTACTCACCTATTTGTGGTTGCAGGGGGTTGAGTCACAGCTCCTGTCCCCGTCTCTTCGCTGGTCGCTGTGTGTATCAGTGCGTGGGTTTCTTTCTACCAGTTCCGTGCTACTGACAACAATCATCTCGTCTTTCGTGTTCGCTCGCTGATGGAAGGAATATTTACCTCCAATAAGCCACTCAATGCTCATCTCTGCTTGGTTCGCTCCCAGTGCGAGGTTCTCAACTTGGCTTATTCAGAGATGAGTAAATATGTTCCACCTCGGTCTTTGTCACGAATATTTATTCATTTTGCTTGAGTAACCTTTGTTGTTTGACAGCGAAAAATATTCGCAGATTTCTTTTAGCCTCAAACATTTTGTTTGTGTTGATGATTGAAAAAATCTGCGATTTTATTTGTGCTCTTAATTGAGTGAGTTTCTTTTTATGTCCTCGTTGGAGACTTGTTTTGCATGTTCTTGTATCTTTGTTGATTCTGAAGTTTCACTCTGCTCGGAATTCCTGCGTCTGCTTTGCAGTGTTCGTGTTTCTGTGAGTACTATCGTTGTTGTCTTTTGACATGGTCTTCGTTATCTGTTAGTACTGTCTTCGTTATTTGTTGACAGCATCCTCATTGTTCGCTTACTTTGTCTTCGTTTGGTAACATCATCATCATCGTTGTCTGCTGACACTGTCTTTCTTGTTCATTTCAATGATTATTTTGTACGATCATGTGTTGTCCCCTGTTTGTCCTGTCTTACAGTTTCGTTATGTCTTAGTCAATCAGTTTTTCCCCATCACCCGAGGCTTCAGTATTATAATATTCAAAGGATAGTCCTAGGTCTGTAGGCTACCTAGAACTCCTGGGCAATTGGAAATAATTAGATCTGAACCAAGGAAGCGGAGGGTAGCTCCAATTTCTTTAAGCATGAGTCGTTCACCAAGAGCCTTTGGAAAACACATTTGGAACCCCAGTTACGAACGTCACATATTTACGTACACTCCTTGTTTCCGAATCCCGTAATCCGTACCCTAGTACGACTTTAAGCCAGAGAGTATTAAGAGTGTTGATTTTGACTTATACGACTCATTACGAAAGTCAGCTTCTGTATGTTCAATCCCAGCAAAGGATTTCGTGACGACGGGATGGAATACACCCCGCAAAATTGCAACATTGCAAACCCTCCGCTTCCTGACCTAATTAACTTTCCGACTCATTATCCCTCTAATTAATAACCCTTGTCAAATAACCTTCCGTCACAGATCACTATCAGAGTTTTACCCACGAACTCTCTCGACCCAGGAAAATAGCCTTCATAATTCTCCTCGCTAATCCTCTACTGCAAAAAGTATGTGACCTCACTGATCGCCGAATTACCCACACGGTTTTAGCGCTCGGTGGCATAAACTAGCTTTCAACAAAAACTTTTATATATATAATATGTAATCCACTAGAGACTTTTGTCAAGTGCTTGAGAAACTTCCATATATATATATATATATATATATATATATATATATATATATATATATATATATATATATATATATATATATATATATATATATATATATATATATATATGTCGTGCCGATTAGGTAAAACTGGCCAATTAGCAAGAACTCATCTACAATTAAGTCCTTTCTAAAAAAATTCTTATACGTTTAAAGATATATTTTTTCATTTACGTTAATGTAAGAATTTATAATTTTGTACCAAGAGAAACTTTGAAAACCTACCTAACCTTATTACAACAAGCGCAATTTAATTTAGCCTAACCCAACTAAATATATTTTAGATACCCTAACATTAATTTAATAATAAACAAACACAATGAAATATATTTTTTCGTTATGTTCATAATGATTTTGGCGAAATTATTGCATACACAAATTTTCACTTGTCTTATATGGCAAGGTGAGCGTTGCTATTTAAGCCAAAATCGCAAGTTTTACCTAATCGGCACGACATATATATATATATATATATATATATATATATATATATATATATATATATATATATATATATATATATATATATATATATATATATATATGCAAGAAAACCACTATGAAAAAATAGAAGAATTCCAAGCGCTTTCGTGACTACTCACATTATCAAGGAACTATAACAGGAAACATGACAAGAAGGGCTTATATAAGGGCGAGACTACACCTCACAGTCACATCACACTAACAAAGACTACACCTCACAGTAGCGTAACATCTCACGACTCTGTGAAGAGGAACATAAGTTAAATAACGTAGAACTTAGCCATACAGATTGCGAGAAGGACTTGGGGGTGATGGTAAGCAGCAACCTTAAACCAAGACAGCAATGCCTAAGCGTACGTAATAAGGCAAATAGATTACTGGGATATATATCAAGAAGTGTTAGCAACAGAAGTCCAGAGGTTATATTACAGCTTTATACATCATTAGTAAGGCCTCACCTAGATTACGCAGCTCAGTTCTGGTCTCCATATTACAGAATGGACATAAATTCGTTAGAAAACATTCAGCGTAGAATGACTAAATTAATACATAGCATTAGAAATCTTCCTTACGAAGAAAGATTGAAGACCCTAAAATTACATTCACTTGTAAGACGTAGAATGAGGGAGACATGATCGAGGTATACAAGTGGAAAATGGGTATTAACAAAGGGGATATAAATAAGGTCTTGAGGATATCTCTCCAAGAGAGAACCCGCAATAATGGATTCAAGTTAGATAAGTTTAGATTTAGAAAGGATATAGGAAAGTATTGGTTTGGAAATAGGGTAGTTGATGAGTGGAACAGTCTGCCTAGTAGGGTTATTGAAGCTAGGACCTTGGGTAGTTTCAAATTTAGGTTGGATAAATTCATGAGTGAGAGGGGTTGGATTTGAGTGGGACTCGCGCATGAGTGGGTAGAATTGTCAAAGCTTATTTCTTGGGTAGCTTTGAAAATTGGGTTGAGCAAATATTCTGTTAGTGGGATGGATTGTGAAGGACCTGCCTAGTATGGGCCAACAGGCCTGCTGCAGTGTTCCTCCTTTCTTATGTTCTTATGTTCTTAAACTCTTCCCAAGAATTAAGATTAGTCCAATTTATTATTAAATTCTTCCCAAATTTTATTAATTATAAATGAATCCAATTTATATAAACCAAAAGAAATATTCATATTATTTTCAAAACTGCTTTTAATGAAACATGATTCTATTATATTTCTCTCAACCATGGACTTGCTTGATACAACCTTCTCAGCATTTTGAAAATCAATTGGATGGTTAAAATCTCTCACATGAATAAATAGAGCATTAGAATCTTGTCCAGTTCTAATGCTATATTTATGTTGTTTTAATCTTAGTTCAAGACTTTTACCAGTTTGACCATAATAAACTTTATCGCATAAGCCTCACGTCTATAGTAGGCAAATTATTAGAATCAATTATAGCTGATATTATCAGAAGTCACCTTGAAGAACATAATTTGATTAATGAATCTCAGCATGGGTTTACGAGAGGTCGTTCCTGCCTGACAAATTTACTGACGTTTTTCAATAAAACATTTGAGGCAGTAGACAGTGATAAAGAATATGATATAGTTTACTTGGATTTCAGTAAGGCCTTCGATAGAGTACCTCACAAGAGACTCTTAAGAAAGGTGGCAGCTCATGGTATAGGAGGTAAAGTTCTAGCATGGATAGAGGCATGGCTTACCAATAGAAAGCAGAGAGTTTCCATTAATGGGGTCAAATCTGAATGGGGATTTGTCACTAGTGGCGTTCCACAAGGATCAGTTTTGGGCCCATTGTTGTTCATAATTTACATTAATGACCTTGATGAAGGAATTGTAAGTGACATGAGTAAATTTGCTGATGATACAAAAATAGGCCGTATAATTCATTCTGAGGAGGATAACAGTGAACTCCAGGAGGATTTGGATAAATTAATGTCTTGGTCTGAAAAGTGGCAGATGAAGTTCAATGTGGACAAGTGTAAGGTGCTTGTCGTTGGTAATGAAAATATCCCTCGAATTTATAAACTAGGTGAAGTTGAGCTTGATCATACAGAATGTGAAAAAGACTTGGGAGTCATGGTAAGCAGAAATCTAAAGCCAAGACAACAGTGCCTAAGTGTGCGCAATAAGGCTAACAGATTACTAGGATTTATTTCAAGAAGTATAAGCAACAGAAGTCCAAAAGTTATTTTACAGCTCTATACATCACTAGTGAGACCTCATTTGGATTATGCAGCTCAGTTTTGGTCTCCTTACTACAGGATGGATATAGATTCATTGGAGAACATACAAAGAAGAATGACTAAAATGATTTACAGTATAAGAAATCTCCCGTATGAAGATAGACTTAGAGCGTTGAATCTCCACTCTCTGGAGAGACGTAGAATGAGGGGAGATATCATCGAGGTGTACAAGTGGATGATGGGCATAAACAAAGGAGATATTAATAAAATACTGAGGATATCGAACCAAGTAAGAACCAGAAATAACGGATTTAAATTGGATAAATTTAGATTTAGAAAGGACATAGGCAAGTACTGGTTTTCGAACAGAGTTGTAGATGCGTGGAACAATCTTCCGAGTAGGGTGATAGAGGCTAGGACCTTGGGTGGCTTTAAAAAGAGATTGGACAAATATATGAGTGGGAGGGGCTGGGTTTGATTTGTGTCGTGAGTACGGGAATAAATTCTTAGGTAGTGGTGGTTTTGATAAGGACCTGCCTTGTATGGGCCAGTAGGCCTTCTGCAGTGTTCCTCCATTCTTATGTTCTTATGTTCTTTACAGGGAATCTTATAGACACATCCGTCAGCATTTTGGGGGGAATTTTTTATCAAAAGTCTTTTTACTGTATCAAGATTTTTAAATGCAACTTTGATATTAAAATTCTTAAGAAAGGAAGGCATATCAACCAAGTTTTCATGGTAAGGAGAACCAACATATTTTTGGTTGAATAAGGTTGGTTGTCCCTTTTGGATTGTAAAAGTATTCCTAGCTATTTTAAAAGATTTATCAATTATGTTTCTTGGGTATTTTAAATCATTAGCTATTTCATAAATTTTAGAGATTTCTTCATCTATGAACTCTGGACTACAAATACGTAAAGCTCTCAAAAACATTGAAGAAAAAACTGACACTTTAACTCTATCTTGATGTGAAGAGTAATAGTGTACATAGGAACAATTATTTGTAGGTTTTCTGTAAATTTTAAATTTAAAATCAATGTTACCCTTAATAATAAAAACATCTAGGAAGGGCAATGAGTTATTTACTTCGAATTCAACAGTAAAATTTATAGAATGAGCTAAGCTATTTAATTTAACAAGGAAATGGTTTATATCTACATTCTTAGGCATAAGGCACAAAATATCATCAACATATCTATACCACTTAGCTCTATTGGGAAGGATAGTGTTAAGCAATCTTGTTTCGAAAATTCCATATATAAGTTACTAAGAACAGGTGAAAGAGGATTTCCCATTGCCATACCAAACTTCTGAGTGTAAAACTCATCATTAAATACAAATTTTGCATCAACAATACAAAGTTTAATAAGTTTAATGATAGTAGGAACTGGCAATGGTAAATCATAATTAACCAGTTCTTCAGATAAGAAACTTAGTAAATCATCAACTGGAACTTTTGTAAACAAGGAGGTAACATCAAAACTAACCATATTGAAATCATTTAAATCAGTCAAGGTGCTTAATTTATCAACTAAATCTAAGTTGTTTTTAACATTAAAATTAGAAATTTTTCCAACAATTGGGCTCAAAATATCAACAAGCCATTTAGAAAGTTTATAAGAAACTGAACCTATAGAGCTAATAATTGGTCTAACAGGATTACCAGGTTTGTGTGTTTTTATTAATCCATACATATAAGGTAAAGATGGATTAGTGGAAGTAAATTTTTTAATTAATTCATCTTTGCCCTTCAATAGATGTTTTATTGTTTTATTGAAATTGCTGTTGACAGTTTCTAAGGGATTCTTTCTAAGTTTAGAATAGGTTTCAAAATCATCTAGGAGGTTATTCATTTTATCTTGGTAATCGGTTTCTTTCATAATTACTATTGCATTTATTTTATCTGCTTTAGTAAGACGCAAATTTTTATTATTCAAAAGTGAATCATAAGACTTAAAAAATCCAATTGATTTTCAAAATGCTGAGAAGGTTGTATCAAGCAAGTCCATGGTTGAGAGAAATATAATAGAATCATGTTTCATTAAAAGCAGTTTTGAAAATAATATGAATATTTCTTTTGGTTTATATAAATTGGATTCATTTATAATTAATAAAATTTGGGAAGAATTTAATAATAAATTGGACTAATCTTAATTCTTGGGAAGAGTTTCAGGTCCTTTCTTATGTTCCTCTTCACAGAGTCGTGAGATGTTACGCTACTGTGAGGTGTAGTCTTTGTTAGTGTGATGTGACTGTGAGGTGTAGTCTCGCCCCTTATATAAGCCCTTCTTGTCATGTTTCCTGTTATAGTTCCTTGATAATGTGAGTAGTCACGAAAGCGCTTGGAATTCTTCTATTTTTTCATAGTGGTTTTCTTGCATATTTTGATATCACCTGTTTACTGTGATCTTTTTGCATATATATATATATATATAAACCACTATATATCCCAAAATATCCATTTTTAAACCCACATATATCCGCGTATTTGAACACATCCACATATATTCAGATACTTATATTATACCCACAAATACGTACATAAATCCCCAAATGGTGTAGTGCCTCAAATAAAAAAAATAATCTTTACAATTGCGCAGAATGAGCCACTTGGGTTTAGCGCTCCACTTAAAATAACTGATGAGTGCAGTTGCAGCAGAATGTAAACTCACAGAGTCAGGTCATGTAAACTACATGGCTTCATTCATTCATTAAAAATATAAATCTACTTCAAATCCAATTAACGCAAATAAAATGGATTAAAATCTTCATTTTTGTACCCAGGGCTAATTAATACTTCATAAAATTGATATCACAGATTTTATCCTCTTAATTATATTTGTGATTGTTATGATTATGATTATTTTATTATTATTATTATTATTATTATTATTATTATTATTATTATTATTATTATTATTATTATTATTATTATTATATTTGCATGGGATCGCTTAACATAAGGAGTTACACAGCACCTAAGGAATGGGATGCTATTACGGCTGATCCCAGGGAAGGGTAGCTCCAATTCCTGGAATTAAAAACCCTTCATCAGCATCAAGGTAAAGCCCCTTGAAGGGATTAAGTAAGCCAATTATCCCATAAGAGAATGCTTAAAAAAGCTTTTTAAGTTTATTTTCCACTTATTACGCAAAATATCCAAAGCTTTAGAATAGAAGGTCACAACACCGTGTGGAAGCTGTGGAAAAAAAGCCTCAAAACTGAGTAGCTGTTGTAGAATAAAGATCAGTAACGTGTAGAAATTGTAGAAGTTCAATACCATGGATGAAATAGAACACAATTAACCCACAATTTTGAGAAGAGAGCTTAATTTAAGAACATAAGAACATAAGAATGGAGGAACACTGCAGAAGGCCTACTGGCCCATACAAGGCAAGTCTTATGTCACATTAGTTGCAGTTCTTATGGACCTGACTTAACTCAGTGGTGGACCTGACTTAACTCAGTGAAGACGTGTCTTGTGTGCTCTCTGTGAATCTGAACAAGATGTCCTCTCTTGAGCTACTCTACCAGCAGCTGAAGGAAGAACTGAGGGTAGCTAAGCTTGAGATACAGCGACTGACTGAGGAAAACAAGAGGATTCGTAGTAATCCTCCTGTTGAGAATCCTCAAGCCAAGAAAGGAACCTGGACAGTGGCCGGAATGCATGGGACAAAGTTAAAGATCAAGAGGATGGATGGAGAGGTAGAATTAACGAAGAACCAGAAACCTGTTGTGGAAATATCGAACCGATTCTCCGTGTTACCCGATGAATGTGAGTCGACTACAGGGAACATCACGAACGACACCAAGGATGGTAAGAACATTGTTCTTCTTGGGGATAGTCAAATTAGGTATATGGATAGGGCCTTCTGCTTGAAAGAGAGAAGTAGGAGACAGAGGGTTTGCTTTCCTGGGGCTGGGATGGAGGATATTGTTAGCCGTCTGGACGACATCATGAGAGGTAATGGGAGCAATCCTATTATCTGTCTCAGTGCTGGAGGCAACGATGTTGGCAGACGTAGGAGTGAGGACCTGACTAGCAGGTATAGGTCAGCAATAGACATAATTAGGAAGAAGGGTGGGAACCCTGTCATATGTGGTATTTTGCCAAGGAGAGGAGTTGGAGATGAATGGCTGTCCAGGGCAATTGGTGTCAATTGCTGGCTGGACAAACACTGTAAGGATAATGCAGTACCATTCATTTGCAACTGGGACCACTTCTATGGCCGAAATGACATGTATGCCAGGGATGGGGTTCACTTATCCAGGGCAGGTGTGGATTTTCTTGCTAGCTCAGTTGAGGGTGTTGTTAGGACTTTAAACTAGGATTAGTTAGAGGTATGGGTTTAGAAATGGAAAATACTGAATGTCGAAATATAGATCTAGGCTTTGATATAAAAAATCTTAACAATAACAAGAACAGTAATAGGTATAGTGGTAAAACAGAATGGAGCAGGAAGGGTAAAGAGAAAGGAGGGTCTTTAAAAGTGTATTATACAAATAGTCGTAGTGCTAGGAATAAGATGGACGATTTGAGATTAGTTGCAAGTGCAGGTAACATTGATGTATTTGCCATAACTGAGACGTGGTTCAATACGAAAAATAGGGACATGCCTGCTGAATGTCATATACAGGGTTTTAAATTGTTCCATGTAGACAGAAGTTTCGGGAAGGGGGGTGGAGTGGCACTGTATGTCCGAGATCGCTTGAACTGTTGCATAAAAAAGGGAATAAAGTCTGAAATAACACATACAGAGTCTGTCTGGATAGAATTTTCAGAGGGGCATGAAAAATTGATTTTAGGTGTGATATACCGTCCCCCAAACTTAGATAGGGACCAAGGGAGACTACTATGGGAGGAAATTGTTAAGGCCACAATGCACGATAACGTAGTTATTCTGGGTGACTTCAACTTTAGTCAAATTGATTGGAATTTTTTGACTGGGAATTTAGAATCTAACGACTTCTTAGAAGTAGTTCAAGATTGTTTTTTTAAGCAGTTTGTGACAGAACCTACAAGGGAAAATAACCTGCTTGACTTAGTTCTGGCAAACAAGGAAACCCTTGTTAATAATTTAGAAATTACAGAGGAACTCGGCGCAAGCGACCACAAATCAATTACCTTTGGCATTGAATGGAAGTTTCATAGTACGAATAACTCAGTAACGGTCCCAGATTTTCGCTTAGCAGATTACAATGGACTTAGAGAACACTTATCATCTGTGGACTGGGGTAATGAAGAGAGCTATCAATATGACAGTTTTCTGAACACTATACATGCTGCCCAAATAACATTTATCCCATATAAAGAAATTAGATCGAATAGAAATGACCCAAAATGGATAAATAATAGGCTCAAATATCTTTTAGGGCAGAAGAAAGGAATTTATAGGCGTATCAAAGTGGTGAGGGTCATCTTATGAATCAGTATACTGACATTAAGAGGGACGTTAAAAAGGGGATAAGAAAAGCTAAACGGGACTACGAAATTAAAGTTGCTAGGGATTCGAAAACTAACCCAAAAAGTTTTTTCCAGGTGTATAGAACAAAAGTTAGAGATAAGATAGGTCCCTTAAAAATAATTATGGGTATCTTACTGACAAAGAGAATGAAATGTGCTCTATTTTTAATAATTATTTTCTCTCGGTTTTCACTCAGGAAGACACTAATAATATCCCAAGAATTAGGTATTTTAGTGGGCCTGAAGAAGATAAATTATGTAGTATCACAGTCACTAGCGAAATGGTTATCAAACAGATAGACCGTTTGAAGCAAAATAAATCGCCAGGCCCTGATGAGCTTTTTTCAAGGGTTCTTAAGGAATGCAAAATAGAACTCTGTGAACCCTTAACTAACATTTTTAACCTATCTCTTCAAACAGGTGTAGTGCCGGATACGTGGAAGATGGCTAATGTAATTCCTATTTTTAAAGCAGGGGACAAGTCGTTACCATCAAATTACCGCCCAATAAGTCTAACATCAATTGTAGGCAAATTACTAGAGTCGATTATAGCTAATAACATAAGAAGCCATCTCGATAGGCATAATTTGATTAATGATACTCAGCATGGATTCACCAGGGGCCGTTCCTGCCTAACTAATTTATTAATTTTTTTCAGTAAGGCTTTTGAGGCAGTTGATAATGATAAAGAATTCGATATTGTTTATTTGGATTTTAGTAAGGCTTTTGATAGAGTACCACATCAGAGACTGGTAAAGAAAGTGGCTGCTCATGGCATTGGGGGAAAAGTGTTGTCATGGATCGAGTCATGGCTCACCAATAGGAAGCAGAGGGTGTGCATAAATGGGGTTAAATCGGAGTGGGGATCTGTAACAAGTGGCGTTCCTCAGGGATCGGTTTTGGGCCCGTTGTTGTTTATAATATATATAAATGACCTTGACGAGGGAATTTCTAGTGATATGAGGAAATTCGCTGATGACACGAAGATAGGTAGGATAATCGATTCAGACGTAGATGTCAGTGAACTACAGGAGGATTTAGACAAACTCAATTCCTGGTCAGAAAAATGGCAGATGCAGTTCAATGTAGATAAATGCAAAGTTCTAAAGCTCGGGAGTGTCCATAACCCAAGCACTTATAAGTTAAATAACGTAGAACTTAGCCATACAGATTCCGAGAAGGACTTGGGGGTGATGGTAAGCAGCAACCTTAAACCAAGACAGCAATGCCTAAGCGTACGTAATAAGGCAAATAGATTACTGGGATTTATCTCAAGAAGTGTTAGCAACAGAAGTCCAGAGGTTATATTACAGCTTTATACATCATTAGTAAGGCCTCACCTAGATTACGCAGCTCAGTTCTGGTCTCCATATTACAGAATGGACATAAATTCGTTAGAAAACATTCAGCGTAGAATGACTAAATTAATACATAGCATTAGAAATCTTCCTTACGAAGAAAGATTGAAGACCCTTAAATTACATTCACTTGTAAGACGTAGAATGAGGGGAGACATGATCGAGGTATACAAGTGGAAAATGGGTATTAACAAAGGGGATATAAATAAGGTCTTGAGGGTATCTCTCCAAGAGAGAACCCGCAATAATGGATTCAAGTTAGATAAGTTTAGATTTAGAAAGGATATAGGAAAGTATTGGTTTGGAAATAGGGTAGTTGATGAGTGGAACAGTCTGCCTAGTAGGGTTATTGAAGCAAGGACCTTGGGTAGTTTTAAATTTAGGTTGGATAAATTCATGAGTGAAAGGGGTTGGATTTGAGTGGGAATTGCACATGAGTAAATAAAATTATCAAAGCTTATTTCTTGGATAGCATTGAAAATTAGGTTGAACAAATATTCTGTTAGTGGGATGGAATGTGAAGGACCTGCCTAGAATGGGCCAACAGGCCTGCTGCAGTGTTCCTCCTTTCTTATGTTCTTCTTATGTTCTTAGTTTGTTCTTATGTCGCATTAGTTGCATTTGTGTCCTTTTACTTAACATATTGTCGGTAATTCTACCAATATTATTACATTCTGTAAAATGGAGACCAGAACTGGGCTGCGTAGTCTAGGTGAGGCCTTACAGAAAATATTTATTTAACCTTTTACTTGTTCTTAAGTATTGGTTTGGAAATGGGGTAGTTGATGAGTGGAACGGTCTGCCTGGTGGGGTTGTTGAAGCTGGGACCTTGGGTGGTTTCGGGTTTGGGTTGGATGGATTCATGAGTGAGAGGGGTTGGATTTGAGTGGGACTCGCACGTGGGTGAATAGAGTTATCAAAGCTTATTTCTTGGGTAGCATTGAAAATTGGATTGAGCAAGTGTTCTGTTAGTGGAACGGATTGTAAAGGACCTGCCTAGTATGGGCCAACAGGCCTGCTGCAGTGTTCCTCATTTCTTATGTTCTTATGTTCTTATGTTATCAAAACCACCACTACCTAAGAATTTTCTCCCGTACTCACGACACCAATCAAACCCAGCCCCTCCCACTCATATATTTGTCCAATCTCTTTTTAAAGCCACCCAAGGTCCTAGCCTCTATCACCCTAAATTTACGTTTGAATTCTTCCTGGAGCACTATCAAATCGCAATATGATAATGGTTCATGAGAGACCGAAATAGCGTTTAAAGTTCTCTTTCTCTCTCTTTCTCTCTTATTTTTTTCGCTAGTTGTGAATTGTCCCCAGACCTCCACGTCTTACCCAGTCTCCCCTGCAGTATTCATCAGTGTCTCAATCAGACTTAAATCAGGATGATGAAGTCTAATATTGCCTCTCTCAGTACTCTTGCACACGCTATTCAGATCTGAAATGGATTAATAAAAAATCCCTTGACCAATCAAGTCTGAATTTCTGCAACTAGAAGCGTTGACTGGAAGTTGCAACCACCAGGACAGAGTGAATTTAAGTAGTTACAACCTAGAGTGTTTTTTTTCATCATTACAACAACCACTCACAATCATATTACGTATAATAGGCAACTACATCACTGAAAATAACACCCATGCAGTCACATTAATTAATTCAAATAATATATAAAACTTATAGAGAAATTAACAAAAGCATATTAAAACACGTTTTACAAGAAAGTAAAACTCTCTGAATATAACTTAACGTTCTACGTGCAAAATTATGGCTATAACTAAACGTTTTACTTCAAAAAAACAAAAAAAAACAAAGCCCCATTATGAAAACACATTACAACAAAAATATTCCAGCCATTAAATATAATCAAATGTTTATCCACAAAAAATCACGTTCTAAAACCTTCATTAAACTACTGATACATAAAACCCCTAAACTATAACAAGACTATTTTACTCAGAAAATACAGCCTCAGAACTCTAACAAACTAGCAAAAGGACAAAGCAGTTATATGGAACCTTTACCGGCGAAGTTTCGCCCAGTGCGTGGGTAAAATGTCATCGTAAAAGGTCTATATAGTAATTGCCTTTGAGTCTCCTTACCATGGTGTCAGTATCACATACAACTACATACTCAAGCCCTGAGTAAGTCACGCAAACAACCATGATACACATTACTGCTAATATAGACCAAAACATTGTATGGAAACGTGCATTCTCCACTTGTCACGCCGTATCCAGCATCTCCTAATTTGACTCATGGGTTCACGGGATAGAACCCGCGATCAGAGAGTCTTAAAACTCCAGACCGACGCGCTAGCCACTGGGCATGCGTTTGAGAACCGAATTCTCCCAAGTCTAGAACTATGCTGTTTCACCTCCTTGCTTCTTATTTCCCTTCGGAAGGAGTTAATGTCCTGAATGGATTCCGAAAACTTCCTAAGTAGGACACACAAGTAATGAAAAGTTAAAAAGTTCAGATAATTTTTTTTTTAAGTTTTTGCATGATTTACAAAAAAACAAGAACTGTCTAAATAAACTTGACCAGTGGGCAACTGTACACTCCAACATGAAAGAAGGAGCACTGTGAAAAGCCTATTGACCCATGCTAGGCAGATCTAAGTCATCCGCTGATGAAAGAGCACTGCAGCAGGCCTTCTGGTCCAACTCACACCCACCCACACCCACGACCCTTTCCCGAGAGCTGAACACCTGTAGCCGCCTATCTGATCAGACTTACTCAAGTTATAAAAATAGACTTTGAAGAATAGGGAAAAAATCTACCACTTAGAGATACCTTTTCAGGGATACCCAATAAAACTTTGAAGGATGGGGAATAATTCGTTAATTTTAAGATACCCTTTCAGGGATACCTAATGAAACTTTGAAGGAAGGGGAATAAATATTTCAATTAAAGACACCCTTTCGGGATACCTAATAAATACTAATAAAGTTAAAGTAGAGAAAATTAGAAAAGGAGAGAGAGAGAGAATATTCATGATCCAATAACACTAATACTGTAGCCTCCATGTTCAGTTATCACCCAGGTGGACTGAGCTAATTAAACCAGATGGTGAAGTCTTATCGTTGCAGCTCTGGCACCCTTGTCCTTCCTTGTCGTGGGGGAGAGAATCATAAGAACATAAGAAAGGAGGAACACTGCAGCAGGCCTGTTGGCCCATACTAGGCAGGTCCTTCACAATCCATCCCACTAACAGAATATTTGCTCAAAACAATTTTCAATGCTACCCAAGAAATAAACTTTGATAATTCTATTTACTTATGTGCGAGTCCCACTCAAATCCAAATTCGTATTTGTCCAACCTAAATTTGAAACTACCCAAGGTCCTAGCTTCAATAACCCTACTAGGCAGACTGTTCCACTCTTCAAAGACAAACATACCTACTCAACGTTTAACCAGTGAAAAAAAAAGAAGAGGAAAAAATATAATCCCATCGACACATGAAAAAAAAGACATAAAATATAATATCATGTAATCATTTCTTAACAACGTTTCGCCCACATGGTGGGCACACAACTTACACACAACATCCAGGAGAGACAAACTGCCTACTAGTCACATTTTCTTGAGTAAAAATTGAATGTTTGTGGACAGTAAAATGCCTGAAATATCCTCACAGAAAAACATAGGCATTATCAGCTGACTACAAAATACCTACAATTACCCGATAGAAAAAAAATCATCAGAAAAGTGCCTGGAAATAAATTACACAATACCTGTTAACAATATAATTTATGTAATTAACAAATAAATACTTGTAATCAAGAACAAATTTCCAACACTAAATTCAGGAAAATTAAAAAAAAACCTCACAGCCAAAACTGTTGTAATAAACTCTCAGAAAAAACTGCAATAAATTCACCTATAAAATATTTCCCTTTATAAAATAAGAGCAAAATATCTGCAATAAACTCACAGTAAAATAATTGTAATAACCTCACAGTAAAATAACTGTTATAAACTCACACTAAAATATCTAAATAAACTCACACAATACCTGCAATAAATTAGCAGCGAAACATCAGCATTGAAATGGGGCTAACAAAATACCTGAAGCGTCCTCTTCTCCTAGAGCAAAAGGTGTCATTCAACTTTTTATCCATCCTCTCAAGTCACGAAACTTCCTTCCTCTGCTGAGGCCAATAGAAAAATGGCTGAAAGGCTGTCCTTTCTCCTCTCTATCTCTCCCCTCCTTGCCAATCAAAACTTGAAGAGCGAGTCTCTTATACGTCAACAAATACTTGTTAATTTTCACTTTATGCCCGCCGACAGTTTGGTCAATTTCCATGTGGTCCTTCCAGGTTAGAAAGTTACTATGCTGCTGCTACTACTACTAACATCTCTGAATTCTAGAAGGAATTTCTGTCTATTCTTGTCTGCCGAAGAAAAAGATGAGTAAACTTCACTTCCAACTCACTCCTCGCTTCTCCTTTGTAAACTAAGAGAACTAAGAAACTCGCACGCACAACCCTGCCCTTTCGATCAAAAAAAAAAATTAAGTTTTCTCTTCCCAACTAAGACGACAAGAGAATATTTTTTTCTTTGACAAACTTGAGCGCCTGACAAGCCTTTCCTGTCTCCTGTCCTCAACCGACATGCGGGAGAAACTTCCCCCTTTCTCCTTCCACGCCTCGGCCCGCCAATCAAAAAGTACAGCAACTCTGGAGCAGTGTGTGTGTGTGTGTGTGTGTGTGTGTGTGTGTGTGTGTGTGTGTGTGTGTGTGTGTAGAAAAATAGAATACGTATTTGTAATTATCTCTTTGTAGCTGCGTGGTGTGCCATTCCCTATACTTTGTTTATCACATATATTTTTTATCACATATTTTATCATATGCATATTTTTTAATGTTATGTGATTTTTTTTAATTTAACAAAATTGGATACATCAGTATTGCTCGCTTTCCAATTTTCTACTGTGGATGCACTTACTTCTTCCTCTTTTAATTCATTCCACTAGACTGAAGTGTGCACCTTAGGAGTTATTCACTACGTGTTCCAAGACACGACGCAGCCATCAAAACAATACATCCCAAGAACTTAGGGGTTCCAGGGAAAAAGGAAGACTAATACAAGAGTCTCTCGTCAGTATTGCTGAGTGGGAAGGGGCTAGGAGTCCCATTGGAAGGAAATGAGAAAAAACGAAAAGGCCAAAGTTAGGTAGGCACAGGGCAGTGGAAATTTTAGGACTGAAGGGAGAGGTAAAATTACCTCAGTCACTCACAGTCGAAGTGGTCAGAGACCGGGTGGTCATTAGCAAACGGAAGATCGAGCTTACAGAATTCTTTGTGCTGACTGACTCACACGGGTTTAGTACATACAAGAAATACATACCACCACTAAAAAGAGAGGAGGGAAAGGAAAGGTAAGTGGAAGCCAAAATTGAATGTGAACTTTTAGCAGGGGGTTAGAGAATGAGGGTGAAAAGAGGTAGAAAGCTTCAGAATGTGAAGGATAGGGAGGGAGAAGGAAATCAAAAGAGCAAAGGGAGAAAGAGAGGGAGGCTGGACAGGGGTGGAGTAAGGGCATTTGAGAAGGTGAAGCTCTTTACCAGAGAGTCTAAGGGATGTTGAGGACCTCTTTATGGATACCAGGGTGAATAACATGTATAGGAACCTCGCTCTAGTCCAGAGTCATTTGGGGGCATAGAAATTCCTCTCCCTCTTTCCTTCCCAACCTTCTCTCTCTCTCTCTCTCTCTCTTTATATTTAGACAACACTAATTCATCTAAAACTCTATATCGATTAAAAATATTATTATAGATAGACAAAATATAACACAGCTACTAGGCATAAAACACTTATATTATTATTATTATTATTATAATTATAATTATTATATTGTTGTTGTTATAATTCATATTACATTTATGAGGAAGCGCAAAGCCCGTAGGGTTCATAGAGCACCTGGTGAATGGGAAGTAATGAGGTTCGATCCATGAAAGGAGAGAATAACTTTGATTTCTTGGATCAAGGGCCCCTTCAGCAGCTTCAAGGCGTCCCTCTTGTAAAGGCCACACGCGTGTTATTCGAACATCAGCCAGCATGGCAAAAGAAGACCAGCCCAGTGAGAGAAATTTCGTGGTTACGATTTGTGATCCAAGCCAGCGGTGGAGACACACTTTGAGCTTTGGCAGGGTCATAGAGAGAGCCGCAGTCTTAGGGTTACGAGATATTTAAACGTCTCCAGCCTCGTGTTTCCCAAGAACCTCGCGAGCGAGGAGACAGAGGAGTGTTTTTTCTTCTTCATCTTTAAGAAAAATTTCATGCATCAGCTACGTGCTGTTTTCTTATCACAGAATGGGTGAGGTTTAAACCCATGCCGAGTGATTCCTAAAATTAACAGGCCAGTGAGGTATACTCACAAGCCAGTGAGTCACAATCACAGGCCAGTGAGTCACACTCACAGGCCAGTGAGTCATACTCACAGGCCAGTGAGTCACACTCACAAGCCAGTGAGTCATACTCACAGGCCAGTGAGTCACACTCACAGGCCAGTGAGTCATACTCACAGGCCAGTGAGTCATACTCACAGGCCAGTGAGTCATACTCACAAGCCAGTGAGTCATACTCACAGGCCAGTGAGTCATACTCACAGGCCAGTGAGTCATACTCACAGGCCAGTGAGTCATACTCACAGGCCAGTGAGTCATACTCACAAGCCAGTGAGTCATACTCACAGGCCAGTGAGTCATACTCACAGGCCAGTGAGTCATACTCACAGGCCAGTGAGTCATACTCACAGGCCAGTGAGTCATACTCAAAAGCCAGTGAGTCATGCTGCTCCCTTATTCTATTCAACAGATACATAGTGGGAGCAAAGGCAAGCTATGTTTCCTCGGTTATAATTCATCACATAAGATGGGTTACTATAGTATTAAAATCTGTCAACCTGAGCTGAGATACTTCAGTATGGCTATAAGGATATCTAAATTGAGAGAGAGAGGAGAGAGAGAGAGAGAGAGAGAGAGAGAGAGAGAGAGAGAGAGAGAGAGAGAGAGAGAGAGAGAGAGAGAGAGAGAGAGAGAGAGAGAGAGAGAGAGAGAGAGAGAGAGGAGAGAGAGAGAGAGAGAGAGAGAGAGAGAGAGAGAGAGAGTAGAGAGAGAGAGAGAGAGAGAGAGAGAGAGAGAGAGAGAGAGAGAGAGAGAGAGAGAGAGAGAGAGAGAGAGAGAGAGAGAGAGAGAGAGAGAGAGAGAGAGAGAGAGAGAGAGAGAGAGAGAGAGAGAGAGAGAGAGAGAATATAAGGGAAGATGAGGCAGCGCAAAAGGGGAAGTAAAATCTTCCTTTTCCGTAAAGCTCACACAATTTAGCCTCTCCAGTACGATAGTGATTAAAAGGCGAGTTCATTTAGGTAGCGTGAGTGATTGACGATTAACAGACGAAGAATCAAGCCTCAACTAACATCCTACTTTATATAATAAAAATTACGGACGAAGGAGAGGAAGGGTTAAGGGGTAGAACAGTTTCTAAATTTTAGGAGAGAAAAAGAGAGAGAGTGAAGATATTACTGTGGGAAACAGAGGTCCACATGCTTAAAAAAGACTAAGGTGGGATTAGGTGAAGGAGAGTAGAATTTATCTGTGGGAGACAGAGATGAAAAGTAAGGTGAGGGGACACGGAATTAGGCTGTTGGAGAATGAACCTTGTTGTGGAGAGTGGAACCTTGCTGTGGGAGAGTGGAACCTTGCTGTGGGAGAGTGGAACCTTGCTGTGGGAGAGTGGAACCTTGCTGTGGGAGAGTGGAACCTTGCTGTGGGAGAGTGGAACCTTGGTGTGAAAAGTCAGGTATAAGACAGAGGTTGGTGAGAAAGAGAACGTTAAAAAGAGTAATCAGAAAATGGATAAAGAAAATGTGTGTGTGGAAGAGGGAAGAATAGATTTGCATGAAGGGGGTGCAAGAGAAAAGACGAACGCAAGTGGAATGAGAAAGAGGAAAGAAGGGAGAGGAGAAGCGCAAAAGTGGAAGATGTGGGGTGTATGAGAAACATACGAGGGATAGGGAAGGAAGGAAATACATCTGATATATATATATATATATATATATATATATATATATATATATATGAAAACAAGAAAGGACCTGAAACTCTTCCCTCAGGTCCTTTCTTGTTTTCCTCTTCACAGAGTCGTGAGATGTTACGCTACTGTGAGGTGTAGTCTTTGTTAGTGTGATGTGACTGTGAGGTGTAGTCTTGCCCCTTATATAAGTCCTCTTGTCATGTTTCCTTTTATAGTTCCTTGATAATGTGAGTAGTCACGAAAGCGCTTGGAATTCCTCTATTTTTTCATAGTGGTTGTCTTGCATATTCTGATATCACCTGATTACTGTGATCTTTTGCATATATATATATATATATATATATATATATATATATATATATATATATATATATATATATATATATATATATATATATATAGAGAGAGAGAGAGAGAGAGAGAGAGAGAGATAATTCACAGAACAGGCGAAATATTCACAAACACTAATCTCTGGCCGAAGGAGACTCGAACCTACGAACCTTAGAACAAGGTACGTAGTGCTCTTACCACCGTACCACACTGGACCAATACCTTGGAGCCCAGCCAACGCTAGACGTTTTGATCCAAGGCAGCCAGCTTTCAGGCAGGTGGTGTTAACTAATTCATCTCATCCCCTGCATGCATCGGCCGACGAGAGATTTTTACCATGTTTAGAATTCGCAGAACAGGCGAAATATTCACAAACACTAATCTCTATTTTATAGAAAATAACTATAGCTTTACATACAAACTAGGACATACGAAAACCGAGGTTCCACTATATATTTTTATTTAAAAAATTAAAAATTATTATATTTTTTTATTTTGTGTATTTTATTGTTATTTATTTTTAATGGTTGCTTTTCTTGGTTTTATTTAGTGTTGCCTCCATAGTGCCGTTTGTTTGTTGTTTGTTGTTGATGTTAAAGCCATTGCTGTTGCTGCTACTTGTAAATTATTTTTTCCTCTACAACAGAGAAGCAATTTCAGCAACATAGCCAGTAGCCAGCCTTAATCTCTGCAACAAGTATAGTCTACCTTGTGTAATATCCCTGCCTGTTTCCCTGCCCACTTACCCACCTTCCTGCTCACACGCCAGCCCTTTTTTTATCTTATATGCGTTTTTTCTGCAAAACATAGCACTGAAAATCATTAACTGGTATAAAACTGGATCTAATACACGTTATTGCGAGAAAGAGAGAGAGGAAGAGAGGGAGGAAGTAGATCTCTAGACATCATGATGGTAATGCTGGAACAGTAGTAAGAATGAATGGAAGAGTGTTGGTACCCGGGAACGAAGGTGATATCCTTGTGTTCAAATTTGACTCCAAAGTGACCCTGAAGAACCACGTTGAAAATCTTGCAAACAAGGCGGCCAGGAAGCTTCGACGTACCTCGCATCTGCTCGACAGTAGAGGCTGCAAGATTCTGTACGAGGCACAAGTATGCTCACACCTTGAGTATTCTCCACTTTCTTGGATTGCCTGCCCCCCTTCTCATCTGCGACTTCTTGAAAGAATAGAGAACAGAGCAAGACAACTCATCTCTCGCCTGGATAGATCTGTCATTTCAGCAGAGTCTTCAACACCGGAGGAATCTAGGTGGCCTTACTTTTATGTACAAGGCTCCACTGCGAGGACAGCGAGAAGTGAGCTTCAACACAAGACGGGCAGCAAGCAGCAACTTCACTCAGTACCAAACCATACCACGGGCGGGGTTAGAACCCGCGATCAGAGTCATAAAACTCTAGACCGAAGCGTTAGCCACTCCGTACCCTTCTCCAGAACATCACTTCACATAAGATAATTTATTCTTAGGATGACTCGAGTCTGTTCCAAGATCGAACAGCACAATAACATTAACGAAATAAAGACAGTTGATCAAATGAAAATGCTGGCCCACAGATGGCTCCAACTTCATCCTGTTCCATATTTGTATGTTTCATAACAATTAAAAGACTTTCAAATGAGCTGATGTAGGTAACAGCTCTTAGCTTGTGAATATAGTTAGGAATCCTCAACCTAACCTTGTAAAGCCCTGTATAAAAAAAGGACAGAAAGAGAGAGAGGGGAGAGAGGGAGAGAAAGAGAGAGATGGAGGGAGAGAGGGAGACAGGGAAAATGGAAGAAGGGAAAGGACGGAGAGAGATGGAGAGAGGGAGAGAGAGAGGGAGAGGGAGGAGAGAGACAGAGATACAGAGAAACAAA
Source organism: Cherax destructor (assembly GCA_009830355.1). Classification (NCBI taxonomy): domain Eukaryota; kingdom Metazoa; phylum Arthropoda; class Malacostraca; order Decapoda; family Parastacidae; genus Cherax; species Cherax destructor. The sequence goes on from WNWK01000641.1 coordinate 71,676, forward strand.
GAGAGACAGAGAGAGTGGGGTGAGAGGCTAAACAACAAAAAAAAGCCAGTATCCCTCAGCCCTCCTGAGGCTTCCTGGGGCTGTGTGGCCAGACATCCTCATCGATACATCCGGCTCGTCTCTCAACGTAAAAAAAAAAAATGTGTGCCTTAGAGCCCGAGTGGAGCAAGGTCTTGCGTGTTATCTACCGAGCTGGGACAAAAGCACAGGTCGATGCTCTCTCTTGGGAGTAGCTTGTGTATGACACAAATACTGTACAAGGAGGAATATTCAAGAGACATGTTAGGTACAAGGACACAAGTTCAACTAATGTGTCATTATACTGTAACAACGTTTCACTTTTAGGAGCTTTGTAAAGCCGTTCAGGAGACGTTTCCCCCACCAGGCTTTTTATCAATCCTATAAAGATCGTATATATAGTAGGATTGGTGCAGGATAAGAACATAAAAAGGAAGGAGCACTGCAGCAGGCCTACTGGTCCATGCTAAGCATGTCCAAGTCACACCCGCTCAAGGAAGGAGCACCGCACTGCATTGAAATCATAAAACTACCTGAACGTTGTTGATGGTATTGGTAGTTGAAATAAGAGCAGATTCCAAACATCTTTCATATTAGTCAATTGTGCTGATGACTATATAATTTAACATGTTATAAATTCATGAGATGTAAATGAATGGTATACAATACCGAGATGAAAAATTAGGCACGTGAGCAACATCTGGGTATGTTAAGTAAAAGGACACAAATGCAACTAATGAGACATTTTATTGTGGCAACGTTTCGCTCTCCAGGAGCTTTGTCAAGCCGTTATAAACAATGCATGGACACACAGGGTATATATAGATACATCTGGGTATCTTTATTGTAGACATTTCGCCATCCAGTGGCTTTATCAATACAAATTCGAGGATATAATGTGAAGACAGTAGAACTATATACAAAAGATGAGGTAATCAGTTCCTCAGTCTGTGCACCAGAGTGTCCGTGGTTCGAACCCCGGGACGGGTGGGAACACTGGGCGTGTTTCCTCACACCTGCTATCTTTGTACACCTAGCAGTAAGTAGGTAGGTAGGTAAGGCACATAGGCAACAGTTAGGCAACATTATCCCGAAACGTTTCGGTTACACAGTAGGCTTTTTCAGTCGAAGAAGCCTAACTGAAGAAGCCTACTGTGTAGTCGAAACTTTTCGGAATAAAGTTGCCTATGTGTCTTACCTACCAACCTGTCGGTATTGTATACCATTTTGATATTCAGTAAGTAGGTACCTGGGTGTTAGCCGACTGGTGTGGGGTCGCATCCTGCGGGACAAGATTAACCCAAGTTACCCGAAATGCTCTGCATAACAAGGGGCTTTCAACATAATATGTCACTGATGTCAGCTATGGTCTGTATAAGTTGTATCATGTACTTGTAACTGCCAACCAACACCATCTCAGACAAATTCCGGTGGTGTTATGATTTCTAATAATCCTGTCAGGTTTATCCTGCCCAAACTGAACACAGATATCACTTACCTTCATCCCCTTGCGCAGCACCTGACTTATGACCTCTCAATATATACTACGTAAACTTGGGTTCTGTGTATTGCACTGATAAAGCCCCTAACGAGGGGAAACGTCTCCTTAATTTATGTCCTAATACTGCATTCATGTCTTACATACGTGTCTGTGTAAATCACTGTTTAAAACATTGGCAGTGGGGAGAGAGTAGTTGTGTGTGTATGTGCGCATATATATATATATATATATATATATATATATATATATATATATATATATATATATATATATATATATATATATATATATATATATATATATATATATATATATATATATATATATATATATATATATATATATATATATATATATAAATATTGCCTAGTTCACACTAAAACAGCACATCAAGCCACAAAAACCATTTGTCTCCACTCTGATCTGACACGCTTGCGCGAGCTTGCTAGGTACTCAGCCTCAAGCACTCAGAACCTCCTTTACCCTCTCTCTTCCAGTCCTTCCTTACCCTCCTTCTTTCCACTCCAGATTAATGCTCTCTCTCTTGGTTATCCTTTTCGGCTGAATCCTCTCTAAAGGCCTAAACTACCTCATCATCCCCTCCTCAGCCTGTGAATTTTATCTATAGTAACCTCGAACTGTGCTCTAATTTCTTCGCTCCGAATTTTCTGCATAATATTCACCCCATACATAGGTCTCTAGCAAAACTTTGCCTAAATGTCTAAAGCCCATGACTCGCACTCATTTAAAAGTCACCTTTTGACTCTATAGATAAACTTCTTTCTCTCCAGATGCCTGAACACACCACCCACTTTTTACATTCATTTATTATATGGTTTACCTCGTCTTTTATAGACCCATCTGGCGACATGTTCACTCCCAAATATCTGAATGCATTCAATTCCTCCATACTCCCTCCCTCCAATCCAATATTCAGTCTTTTGTTTCTTACACTTTTTTTTGTTATTCACATCACCTTGCTCTCTCCTATGTTCACTTTTAATTTCCTTCTTTTGCATACCCTTCCAAAGCCATCCACCCTTTTCAGCTTCAGAATTTGCCAAAATAACCGCGTCATCGACAAAGAGCAATTATGACAACTCCCATCGTCTGTTTCTATATAAACTGAAAGCATTCAGAAAATAATGAATCATGGGATAAGGGTCACTTATTTTACTTGCCATTGTGCTAAAAAAAAAAGAAGGTATAATATATTAACTATTGTCAATACACTTCTTGTATCTCTGACTGCTGAGAGTACAAATCTTTCTTCGCAATTTGAGAAATTTTCAGAGCCTTTCAATCGTTTTACCCAAAAAATATTTTACTCAATTAAAAAAAAAAATAATGCATCTGGAAAGTGAACTCGTCTCTCTCATCAGTAACAGCGCTTGGTAAATGAAGATATTTATATTCACACACCGTTTCACTCACAAGTAAACTTTTTCCAAGGCGCATGTGAACGAAATGTCGTCCAAATCAAGACTTGCTCGGCTTCAAGTGCCTTTTGTACTACAATTCCTGTCGGCAATAGCACAATAAAGTGCAGATATCTGGCTCCCCAACCCTTCCATTGGTGCACATTCACCACACCGCCTGATCATTACACACTTCCCATCAACAAACACTGACACAAAGGGGAAAAACAGGGAGGTTTCTGATAAAGGAAAGAAGAAACGGTGAAGTTTAAAGGGGTAGGGAAGGATAAAGAGAATCACGGTAGAGTGAATAGGATGAGATAGAGAGGGAGGAAGAGGAGGAAGGGGAAGAGAGAGAGAGGGAGAGAGAAGAGAGAGAGAGAGAGAGAGAGAGAGAGAGAGAGAGAGAGAGAGAGAGAGAGAGAGAGAGAGAGAGAGAGAGAGAGAGAGAGAGAGAGAGAGAGAGAGAGAGAGAGAGAACGGGGGAAGATGGGACGTTTACTAATTGAATTGTAAAGTCAGATGGAATGAGGGAGATGACAAATAAAGTGAGGTTAAGGGAGAAAAGAGAGATGTTGTAGAAGTGGGAATGTTTGGGGTTGCATATGAAAAGTTGGAAGACAGATTAAAGGAGCTGAAAGGCAAGTGAGACGAGTTGTAAGATCAGTGGGAAACAGTTGTAAACTCTTCAAAATTTCACTCTACTTCACTGATTATCTCCAGAGCTCAAACACAACTTGTTAGGGAGACAGATTTACATGTTTGTGTGTGTATCTGTATGTGTATGTTTGCGGGTGCACGTATCTGCATGTGTATGTGTGTGTGTTTGTGTGTGTGTGTGTGTGTACGCGCGCGCGCGCGTGTGTGCGAGTGTGTTTGTTTTCACTTATATGAATACTGGTTCAAAAAATAGCAATTCTTAAGGCAATTATCATAATTATGGAGATGCACTAAACCAGTTGGGAAATGGGATCAGGTTTGATGTAAGGAATGGGAGAGTAGCCTCAATACCCTCAGTCAGATGTCAGTCACCAGCATTACGACACCAATTCCCCTCTCTATCTCAAAGGAAGCAAAATATACACGCAGTACACACACGAATTCAGGATACTTTCCCCTTACGTTGAAACAACGCAGCATAACCATAAAGACAACTGATGACGCCACCTACTTCCATTTTACGATAACACTGTTATAAATATACCAGGTTTATTGCCTTCCATACACTCCGTGTCGTCTACGGGATTAACAATTCACCTTTCACACCCTGTGATTTAGGGATTTTACCATCCACCTTATACTCTCTGTCGTTTAGGGATTTTACCATCCACCTTATACTCCCTGTCGTTTAGGGATTTTACCATCCATCTTACACTCACTGTCGTTTACAGAATTTGCAACCCACCTTACGTACCCTGTCATTTACGCAATTTACAACCCACCTTACGTACCGTGTTATTTACGCAATTTACAACCCACCTACCGCACCCTGTCATTAAGAGAATTTACAACCTAAATTTCACACCCTGTCATTCACAGAATTTGCAACCCACCTTACACACCCTGTCATTGGGGGAATTTACAACCCACCTTTCACACCCTGTCATTCACGGAATTTGCAACCCACCTTACAGACCCTGTCGTTAAGGGAATTTACAGCCCACCTTGCACACTGGGTCATTTACAGAAGGTACAAAACTCGCAACACACATCTTGTCATCTGTACATTTACGGATGTAAATGTACAGAGGAATACCACACGCTTGACAAGATTTATCCCCCAGACCCAGTGCTCAGCCTCCCTAGAGGCTTACAGGATTCCCACAGGAACTAGGGAATCGAGCCTTTCACCCATATCTCTTCCCCCAGGAGAAAATAAAAATATGATTGCTCGTGATATTCCCCAAACGTATCCGCGCCCTGTTAAAATTCGGGTGTAAATACACAGGTGGGGGTAAGGGTTGAGGTAAGGGGGTTGGGGTAAGGGTTGAGGTAAGGGGGTTGGGGTTAGGGGGTGGGTGTTAGGGTGAGGGTAGGGAAGAGGGAAGGGTGTGGATTGAGGTAGGGAGATGACTGGACAACTCTAGGGCATCAGAAATCTACGTTGTTTACTCCGTATTCGCATGCAGGTACAGTGTCAATACACGCTTGCGTGTATCTTCCATGCACGTATATGCATGCACGAAAACAAACACACACATACACACACACACACATATACACACACACACACACACACAAACACAAAACACAAGAAGAGGTATGATAAAGTTCATGGAGGAGGGAGTGAGTGGACTTAGTAGCGACCAGTGAAGAGGCCGGGCCAGGAACTATGATTTGACCCCTACAACTACAACTAGGTGAGTACACACACGATCCATACAATAAAGTTCATAAGTAGGAAGAGAGTGGACCTAATAGCAACCAGCGAAGAGGCGGGGTCAGGAGCTGTGAATCGACCCCTGCAACCACAAACTGCCCTGATAACCCAGCACGGATCTCCCCTTAAAATGGTCTACTCACGCCGAATCTAAAACGACGCACCTCTCGTCTCTCCAGTAGCCACCGGGAACAGGTGGTGTAAATCACCCGGAAACTGCATTCCAGGTTGCCACAGGACGTAAATACGAATCTTGAAGCGGTCCTCAAGAAGTAAGATTTATCCACCGTTGCTCCAGTCATCTGACAGTTCTCTTTAAACTCTTCCTGCGTTGTTTAAAAAAAAAAAAAACTCGTTACTAGATTTTGAAAGTCCTTTTAATTACGGTTTTCAAAGTTTCTCTTACTCTTTAAAAATAATTTAATGAGGCGGTTTTAAGAGTTTTTATTGCCGTTTTTACATTCCCTTTAATCAAGCTCCTTTCATTTCCCTTTTCCCTAGAATAACAGTCAATTTCCCTCTTAATTTCGAAATGCATCAAATTTACAGGAATAATTAAAAAAACTCACATGTCTCATATTCTAGCACGTGAAAAAAAAATATTATAAATTCACTAGGTAAAAAAACGGACAATTAAACAAGTGAAATTCGTTATCTTTACGTTTTGATGCGAAAATCGTTACCTAGTTATGAGCAGCACGAGCGTTATTACGGCGGCGATCCCCCTTGATACCAGCATTAAGGGCACTTTAATTCCCGATACGGAGGTTAAAGTAAACTCAGAGTGTATACACTAGAGGATTCCCACCACAGTTTATTTAAACCGAAGGAAACATGCCTCCCGGTGTACATAAACTCAAGGACACACACCTTTCGGCGTATATACACTGAATAATACAGGTTTCAGTAAATATTCACAGGATACACATCCACATGTGGATAGAAATCTTGATGTGGTTCGTTCTGCATATATATGTCGTGCTGAATAGGTAAAATTGGTCAATTAGCAAAAAAATATTTAAAATTAAGTCCTTTCTAAAATTTTCACTTATACGTTTAAAGATATATTTTTTTCATTTATGTTAATGTAAAAATTAATAATTTTGTACCAAAAGAACCTTAGAAAACTTACCTAACCTTATTAAAACAAGTGAAATTGAATTCAGAATAATCCAACTAAATATATTTTAGATAAGTTCACAGTAATTTAATAATAAGCAAACAATGAAATATTTTTTTTCGTTAGGATCAGAATGATTTTTGCGAAATTATTGCATACACAAATTTTAGCTTGCTTTATTCGGCAAGAAGAGCGCTGCTATTTAAGCCAAAATCGCAAGTTTTATCTATTCGATTTTATATATATATATATATATATATATATATATATATATATATATATATATATATATATATATATATATATAAACACTGATCTCTGGCCGACGGGGACTCGAACCTACGAACCTTGTGACAAGGTACGCAGTGCTTTGCCGACCGTACCACACTGGACCAATACCTTCGGCCAGAGATCAGTGTTTGTGAATATTTCGCCTGCTCTTGCGAATTCCTAGCATTGTAAAAATCTCTAGTTGTGTCGATGCATGCAGGGGATGAGATGAAAGCTGTAAGCCACCTGCCTGAAAGCTGGGTGCCTTGGATCAACGTCTAATGAAAGCTGGACGCCAAGGTTTTGGTCCAGTGTGGTACGGTCGGCAAAGCACTGCGTACCTTGTCACAAGGTTCGTAGGTTCGAGTCCCCGTCGGCCAGAGATCAGTGTTTATATATATATATATATATATATATATATATATATATATATATATATATATATATATATATATATATATATAAAGCACATATATAATATATATAAGGGTGGTAGGAGAAGAAAATATTCAAACAGCTCCGGGGAGAACCTCGAGTTCTCCCTGAGGTACGTTTATTGTCTTCTCTGAGGATGAAGCTCCCCACTAAAGTTCTAGAGGTGGTACCTCCTATAATTTATATATATATATATATATATATATATATATATATATATATATATATATATATATATATATATATATATATATATATATAAATTTAAATATATATTTATATATATATATATATATATATATATATATATATATATATATATATATATATATATATATATATATATATATATACAGTGGACCCTCGGTTAACGAATACCCCGGAAATCGTGCAATTATGTAAGTATAATTTTGTAAGTTTTGTGGAAGTGTATTTTTGGGGGTCTGAAATAGACTAACCTACGTGAAATTTTTCCTTAAGGGAGTAAATTCGTTCGGTAATGGCACTTGAGCAGACTTCAGGAGTGAAGTTTTTACGAAACTCGGGGGTCCACTGTATATATATATATATATATATATATATATATATGTAAATTTGTACTTCAATTCCATCATTAGAGATTATAGTATTCTTTACGGGTGGTGTACAGGTTAAATGCAGCCTCAATAGTCCTCGTGCAGTCGATAGGCTTAAAACCTAAAAAAAAATAACCAAATGTTTCAAGTAGTTTCAATTCGTCTCCAGTTTTCCTTTACTTGAATTTCAATCTCTCCGACATATCTTCGAGACCCTTTCATTCGTCTTCCAGCTTGTCCCACCAATCTTCAACCCTGCATCCTATTCCTTACCCTCTGTCTTTCTTCCTTTCCAATTGTCCCTCTCACGCTCCCCCACCTGTCTTCCGCTCCTTCCAACTTGTATTCCAGTTTTTCTCACTTCCAGTCCCTTAAATTTTCCATCCCATCTTTTTTCCTTCTTAGCTTCGCTCTTCTGTCTTTCAGACACCTACTTCTCTTTCGCTCCATCCACCCTATATACCTGCCTCCTCCACTTTCTACTGATCTTTCAACTATCTTCAATTTCCTTACATTTCCACGAACTTGTCTTCCAGTTTTCCCTTCGCATCACAAACCATCCCACTTAGGTAACTTCTCCCATTTGCTCTTCAGAGTCCTCACACTTGTCATCTCCCTCCACTCATTCCGCATTTCAGTTAGTGGAATCCCCCGTCTCTCTCTCTCTCTCTCTCTCTCTCTCTCTCTCTCTCTCTCTCTTCTCTCTCTCTCTCTCTTCTCTCTCTCTGAAAAAACACTAGTGAATTCATTCACTCTCATCTTTATTTTTTCACCTCCAGGTCAATGTAATCAATATAACCTTTGCACAAAGCAAATATTCACTGATCCTTTTTTGTCATTCCTTCAGTTCTAATTGGAAAAATGCATTTTTTCCTCTCATGACTTAAATCAAACCTGGTCATTGAAATTTACTTTCATCCTCATTATCCTTTTTTTTTTATTTCGAATAAACACTTTTCAAAAATCGCTAGCACCATTGTCCAAAAGCCATATGATTGATAGGAAATAATAGTGGTCTATGCAATCTTTCAACTGCAGTTGACTGGGTAGCCTAATACTGACCGGGGCTGTTAGACTGTCAAATGGGACTAACGAGAGAACTGAAACGACCGTTTAATCGCTCGACAATTGGGAAACGAGGTTTCACCTGCTTTTGTTGAAGTTAGATCAATGTGCGGAGGTCTAGGTTAAGGTAGGTTTGCCAGGACGTGTGTTGGCTCGGATCTTCTCCATGCCATTTCACTTCCTGACTATTCTGTGGCTGAAGAAATATTTCCTGACATCAACGTGGAGTCAACCCGAAAGCACACTTGGTTTCTGTTACTTTGTTAAATAGAACGACACATGTGCAGTTAATGCAACATTCTTATTGTGGCAGCGTCTCGCTCTCCAGGAACCTCATCAAGCCGTTACAATCTCCTGGAGAGCGAAACGTTGCCACAGTAAATGTCGCATGAGTGACAGATATGTTCTTTTTACCTAACATAGTGTCGGTATTCTACCAGAATTATTACTGTCATTACTCCTGTGGGATTGATATTTGACCCTGGTGGGCGAAACGTCTTCTCAGTGAATGCTATAAACTGCATATTGTATATTAGTCACATATCTTCTGGGGTCAGACATCGCCTGCTTAATGAGACGTAATTAAAGGTTTAATTTAAGGAGTTTGAGAGTAGCTCCAATTCCTTGAATCAAAAGCCCTTTACCAGTATCAAGCTCCCAACTCTTTAAAGGGACGCTCTTAGTTATTCTCTTCTTCGTGTGTTAGCAAGGGTCGAATCATGTGGCTCCTTTCCCATCCTATTAACTATCAGCCCGGCCTACAAGATCCTGTCATACCTACTCTTCAAACTGTGTAGGGTGATAGCATCCACTAACTTTGCACTCTTATTTTGATAATTTCGCTCAGTTTTTTCAATCAATGAGTGAAATATTCCTTAAAATATTTGTTGGTAATATGTGTATTTATATCTGGATCATAATATTAATAATGAAAATAAATAATTATAATAGTAATTATAATATAGTAGAAAATGAAAACAACAACAACAACAACAACAATAATAATAATAATAATAATAATAATAATAATAATAATAATAATAATAATAATAATAATAATAATAATAATAATAATAATAATAAGAAGAAGAAGAAGAAGAAGAAGAAGAAGAAGAAGAAGAAGAAACCCGGTTGTCTTTTACTTGAACAAGCTGCGATAAATGGGACAGCACCGGTTAACTAATGGGTATCTTAGTAGTAGTGAGAACAGGTACCTGAGAGAGGCATAAGTCTGATCGGTAATCGCATCTTTCCAATATAACCTGTCAGGCGAGCCTCCAACTTTCCCATCGATCCCACCTTCCACGCACCCTTCACTCTCCACGCACCCCTCACCTTCCACGCACCCCCTCACTCTCCACGCACCCCTCACCTTCCACGCACCCCTCACTCTCCACGCACCCCCTCACTCTCCACGCACCCCCGCACTCTCCACGCACCCCGCACTCTCCACGCACCCCCTCACTCTCCACGCACCCCTCAGCCTCCACTCAACTGCACCAGGACGAGTGGGGTACATATTGCGCTCACGTTCCTTATGTTATTGCTGTTGTAGGAACAATTATAACTCGATTCTTATTCATCTTCTTTGGGTACGAACTTTTGTGTAGAAGCAGATGTGTGTGTGTGTGTGTGTGTGTGTGAGTGTGAGTGTGTGTGTGTGTCCATCCCCACACGTTTGCGTTCGTAGACATGCATACACAATGGAAATTGCTAGTTGGGTCGGCATCAAGCAGCCTCTGCGGGGATGGATTCATTAATCTGTAAGCTAGCCGGTCGGAAACGGACCGGGAATACACCTCGACCCAGCCTTGTTATTGTGGTGTTTTGCACCGCTTGTCTAGTCTCCATTTCCATAACAAATGGGAGGATGTTGACGATGGGATGATTTAGTAGGATGGGAGGGAGGTGGAAGGGTGTTTGTAGAAGGGGCGCTCACACACACACACACATGTACACATGAATAGCATTCATACAAGAAATGCACACACATATACATGGCAGACGTCCGTGACATATATATATATGGATTCTGTGTTTGTGTTGGGTCCTACTGGGTGACGAATAATATACTATTCTGGGAATATTCATGGGTGGGATTGAAGAGCTATGTTATATTGTAGTTTATGTGCTTGTACCAGTCCTGTAGCCCCTTGTTTAGCTACAATGGATCGTTGAATCTGATGGGTGCTGTGTGTGCAAGTTTCTCAATCGATGGCTACATGCAAGTTTACTTTACATGACAAACTTAAATCATACATATACATAAGCAAACGCACAAGTATACACATAAATAAGCATAGAGAGTAAATATGAATCATAATTGTGGGTATCCCAAAGAAATATAATGAATGTAAAACCAAGAAATATGTTGATGGATTATTCTCCAAGAATAGGATATGAATACTTTCAAAAGCAATACTGAGAAGAATGCAAAATGAATGGGAGTGTGTCTGCGCACTCCCTAGTAACTCAGTTTACTGACCAGCCGGCATGGGCCAGTGGTTTAACACACTGGCCTTCCAGTTTTAGGACTTGCCAACCATGGATTCGATCCCAACCCATTCTGTGATTTAATCAGTAGATCTATGTAATAGTGAGGGAGAATGAATTAAACACACGATGCTTACCTTGAGATATTGGTTATATGAATTGAAGTGTGGTGGGTTGGGAAGTCCAGGGAACCATTAAGATATCCTAACAGTGATGGAAAATAGAATTATTAGGGAGTTAGAGTGGACAATCACTGAGGTCCTCAGAGAAGATCCAAAGAGAAGAGCATAACAAGAAAGCTAAAAAAAACAGGTGATATGACTACTGAAGAGGATGGAAGGAGAGAGGCAAAATGTAACCCTATTTGATGAAGCATGTTGATAAAGTGAAGAAAGTACAAAGGTATGCAACGAGACTAATCCCAGAGCTAAGGCAAATGAACTATGAGTTGTTAAAATAAATGAACCTGGCGACAGTAGAGGAAAGAAGAACCAAGAGAGATAATAACTTGCAGAAATACCCAGAGGAGATGACAGGGGTGGATTGAAATAGACTTTTCTGTTGGTGGGAGGCAGCTAATCGAGAGCACATTCGAAAATTAAATATATAGTTGAGTCACAGGGTTGTGAGGAAGTATTTCTCCCACAATATGATCAGAAAGTGTAATGACCTGGATGAAAGAGCAGTGAGGACAGGCTACACACGTAATTTCAAGACTATGTATGACACAACCCAAGAGGATCGAGGGGAGAAAGCCCGGCAAGTGGCACGTTACGAGACAGGGCCAGGAGCTGAGGCACGAACTCTGCAACCAGAAATGGGGAAGTACAAATAGGTGAACACATACACACACACACACACACACACACACACACACATACCACTAAGCGAAGTATCATTACCCATGTCGTGGCCCTAGCTCACAAGCCCAAACCGCTTTGCATTTACCAATGTGCCAGAGCGCATTACTCTGCCTTCAAGACGTGATGCTCTTCTCATCTGCAGCATCCGTCTAGTGACGCTCAAGGACCCGTATCTTATACCTCTCTAATACTGTTTGTCTTCAGAACGGCTCAGGTGGCGTTTATAGCACTCTATTTCACACAGGTGAAAAATTACAAAGTTTATGCATGGAATACATAATTCTCGCAGTCACAAATAAACACATTTGGAAGTTTGTGGCGGCGTAAGATATTAGAAATTTATGGTAAAATGAATTTTGACATTTTTCTCTCAGCACTGAGAGTAAAGTTTGCAGGTGGTGTGAAAACACATTATATTATTCATCAGTGAGATGAAGAAATTCACTTACACTAATTGACTCGAACACAATTTTAGTTCATTTAAAATCTTTCATAAATTATACATGAAAGAACTGATTTGTCATCATCTAAGATATTGCTCTTCAAGATTATCTGTCTTGCTTCTGGTGAAGGGCTCTTGAGACAACGAAATGCAGTTGCCCTTCCCTTCCTTGGATCAAACCTGATTATCCAACCATTCCCAAGACGCTGCATGACTCCAGTGGATTTAGCGTTTCTCCATAATTATAATAATCTATTGATCAATATTCAGTAATCAACAAAAAAAAAAAAAACTTAAGCGTGTCGATTAAGATCAGTATAAATAAAACTTGAATTATTATTGTAATTATTATTATTATTATTATTATTATTATTATTAGTAATAGTAGTAGTATTATTATTGTTATTAATGTTAGTAGTAGTAGTAGTATATTATTAATATTGTTATTATTATTATTATTATTTTTATGATTATTATTATGGCGAAGCACTAGGTGCCTGGGGAATGGAGAAGAATCTGGTTCGATCTATAAAAGGAAGAACAATTCCAAATCCATGAATCAAGAGCCCTTCACTGACATCAAGGCGCTTCCCTCGGAGGAGATTTTTGTTTTATCGTGAGATAATGTAAAAATAAAGCATTTATAGTGGCCAAGAGAAACATGATAATGGGGAGAGCAATGCAATTTATAGTCCATAATGCATCCGACACACCCCAAAATTACTTCCACTGCAGTAAAACCTGGAAACTTCTCAATTTTTTTTTTTAAAGATTCTTGCAGAGAGGACTGAGGCTGGAGACAGATGGTGAAAACGACGATTACGGAGAGGAAATTTATCGAATGGTTTCGCCCGTGGTATACAATAACGACAAGTTGATGGATTAGACACGTGTGCAACGTCTGGGAATCTTTGCTTTGTAGACGTTTAGGTATGCAGTGACTTTATGAATACATAATCCGAAGATTACAGAAACATATGCACTGTATTCTGTTTACATTTATACAGTCTTCAGATTCTAGCCATGTATTGTACTACAAAAGCCACTGGATGGCGACACGTTTACAACGTAAAAAATATCCATATGTTGCGCAACTGACTAATTCATCAAAGAAGCCTGTTCCAAAGGCGAAATGGCTAAACAGAGTCCCTCTCTGCAATTGTGTCCTTTGCAGCAATGAGACGAGGCGTATGATGCTTTTCTCCTCTGTGTCCAGTCTTACTCTGTTATCCACAGTCTCTTTTGCATTTCTCCTGTGTCTATTGTTACTTCAACATATTTTACCATCTCTTATTTCCTTATGTATCTCAGGAAATGTGGTTTCTTGCCGTTGAGGGGCTTTTGATCCAAAGATTTGAACCCATGTTGACTCAAGAAATCGTAATGACACGATTGCAAACAAACTCTGCCACGGGCGGGGATAGAACCCGCGATCAGAGAGTCTGGAGTTTTATGACTCTGATCGCGGGTTCTATCCCCGCCCGTGGTATGTTTTTTTTTTATTATTGAACCCATATTCCCAATTCTTGGATCGAACCTGATTGCCTGCCTTTCCCCCAGGGGTTTTATGACCCTAATGGAATTATCGCTCTTTGTATAAATTAATAACAGCAGCTCTGTCTTCATCGTAGCTCTACTGTATTTATTCCCTCCCTATATCTCCTATTATTTTTTTTTATAGAAAAAACTTCTACCACTTGCACTATAATGGATATCCTTGAGAAAATAATCAGGAAGAAGAGACACAAATCCCCTAAAAGGAAGGTCAATAATTCAGCGTGAAAGAGAAATAAACTTGGAAGGTAAAGATTACGTATTCACAAAGCCAATTCGGTGTGAATGAAAAACAATAAATCCATGTGGAAGAGGCACAATAAATCCGTGTGAAAATGACGTTAATCCGCGAGAAAGAGAAACAAAACAGAGAGGAAGACAATTAATCAACGTGGAGGAGAAAACCCTTTAAAATTCTTTCACGAATTATCATATGAGGAATTTATTAATATTATGTCTTTCATCACTTAGTTATTTTTCCCCCCCGTCCCCATAATTCCACCACCTGAATTTTGTGACTGTCGCTGTACCATCTGCTTGATTTTAAATTCAAAGGAAATGCTCGCATTAATCATAATACAGAAATTACTATACATTTAGCTGCAAACAGTGACGTTAAACCAACGATGTCATTCATCGTTCGGAAACTTCAATAAATATCAAAGTGAATTTGCATAATCATAAAGAACTGCTCAGTTGCCGTGAAATAACGAAAACGATCCAATTTTTTAACATTTAGAATATATATATATATATATATATATATATATATATATATATATATATATATATATATATATATATATATATATATATATATACATATATATATATATATATATATATATATATATATATATATATATATATATATATATATATATATATATATATATATATATATATGTATATATATATATATATATATATATATATATAGTGTGTGTGTGTGTACTCACCTAGTTGTGGTTGCAGGGGTCGAGTCATAGTGTGTGTGTGTGTGTGTGTGTGTGTGTACGTACTTGGGCTAACACCCAAGTAACGTATTGTACTGCTAGGTAAATCTCAGCAAGTCTAAGGAAACTTATCCATGTTTCGAACAACCTTGAAAATCGAACCAAAATCCCTTCGATTGTGAGCCCAGGGTTCTGCCACTGAACCATAAATTGCCCTATACGCCATGACAGCGGACCTACGCACGCCCTGATAGCGTTCACTTAATGTAAGCGTAACCCTAATAGGGTGATCCTGTTGCATTAAAGATGATCTTTCGCTTTCGGTATTACTACCAACAGAGCTCCGTTAAGGTAATCCGAATCCTTCTGCCAAATTTCGTTTTTTTCTCGGTTGTAGGGATTCCCATTACTCGAATTTAAGATGAAAATAATAATGCGCTGTATTGGAATATATAGAATTGGGACGAGGTGTTTGCCGATGCAGCGGGGAAAGGATCTAATCCCAAAGAAGGGTGGCATAATAGGATCTGACTGACAGAAACCTGCAGTCTGATGCCCCCATCCCAAGCGAGCTTATTGGATTGGATTCTGCACAAGGGGCGCTCCAGTAATGCATTTGTTATTTTTCTCTCTCCTCTTATTTTCTTCAGCCTCGCTGCAGCTTCCAATTGCTCTCTAGCGATCCATGAGAATAATATATCTCCATATTCAGCGCCTCAGAATGGAGAAAATTTATTCATTCCGCCGACTCCTATGATTAAGAAACTCAAGGATTTTTTAAAGACTTTGAGAAAAGTTTCCACGCTGGAAGATAAGCCCAGATTAAAGGCGCACAAAGTCTTTAACATGGTACTGGATGTGTTTGTATGAGAGAGAGAGAGAGAGAGAGAGAGAGAGAGAGAGAGAAGACAGACAGACAGACAGACAGACAGACAGACAGACAGACAGACAGAGACAGACAGACAGAAACAGAGTTGTGAGCAAAAACACGGTGCTAGTTTCCATAGCCATAAATTTCGAGTACAATACACCAGAAACAATATTGACACTGCAATTCACTTGTCATACCACACCTTGAATGTATAGCAAAAGGTTTGTGTCCCAAAGTAAATAAAATGCGAGAGCAAACTGGAGAGGATGCTGAGAAGGGCCACCACGATGGTACCTTCATGAAATAAAAAAAGTCTTTAATGGAAAAGACTGAAAGACCTAAACCAGTATTACGTTAGAAATCAGACACAACGAAGTAATCTCACTTAAAACTGACATTCCCAATTATGATTATTATTATTATTATTATTATTATTATTATTATTATTATTATTATTATTAAAAGGGTGCCAAACCTTAAGGTTCAGCAGCTTGTTACTCCCAAAGAACAGATATTTGAAACTCAGGGGTTGAAGAATTAATATTTATATATGGAAGGACATGTTCGCCTGAAGATACGGACAACACTGGGGAAACACCGCTCTTTATGCTGTAAACACAAATGTAATTTGGTTCCTTATGAATATAAGCTGCAATACCCTAACTATAACAAATCACCTGCATCCTATAATTTAACTTCGTTTCGATTCATCGCCGCCGGAAACGTCGCACGATGTTTCCTTCAAAAAAAATTCTTCATAAATAGAAAGACAAATACTAAGCCGTACGAGTATACACCACCCTTGCGCATTGACCTCCAAGGACATCTGGTTGACCTAAAGACAAGACTGTCTTGAAGGCAAAGACAAGATATAGATCTAGCTAAGACAAGACTGTCTTGAAGGCAAAGACAAGATATAGCTCTAACTAAGACAAGGCTGTCTTGAAGGCAAAGACAAGATATAGATCTAGCTAAGACAAGGCTGTCTTGAAGGCAAAGACAAGATACAGATCTAGCTAAGACAAGGCTGTCTTGAAGGCAAAGACAAGATACAGATCTAGCTAAGACAAGGCTGTCTTGAAGGCAAAGACAAGATACAGATCTAGCTAAGACAAGGCTGTCTTGAAGGCAAAGACAAGATATAGATCTAGCTTTTACCAGTACAACGTATCGATCGGTATAGGTATCGGGTGACCGCATCTGCCTGCCTGCCTGGAGGGTATTTCGGGGATCAACGCCCCCGCGGCCCGGTCAATGACCTGGCCTCCCGGTGGATCAGGGCCTGATCAACCAGGCTGTTACTGCTGGCCGCACGTAGTCCAACGTACGAACCACAGTCAGACTGATCCGGCACCGACTTTAAGTATCTGTCTAGCTCCCTCTTGAAGGCAGCTAGGGGTGTTATGGTAATTCCCCTAATGCATGGTGGGAAACTGTTGAGCAGTCTTGGGCCTCGGACACTTATTGTGTTTTCTCTTAGTGTGCCAATGGGGGTATTTTGCACCGCCTGCCCAGTCTTTTGCTTTCGTAGGGAGTGATTTCTGTGTGCAGATTAGGGACCATTCCTTCTAGGATTTTCCAAGTGTAGATTATGATATCTCTCTCGCCTGCGTTCCAACGAGTACAAGTCAAGTGCTTCCAGGCGTTCCCAGTAGTTAAGGTGTTTGATGGAACTTATATGTGCAGTAAAGGTTCTCTGTACATTCTCTATATCTGCAATTTCACCTGCCTTGAACGCAGTATTCCAGCCTAGAGAGAACAAATGATATGCAAAGGATCGTCATTGGCTTGGCATCTCTTGTTTTGAACGTTCTCATTATCTATCCTATAATTTTCTTCGCAGTTGTGATCGTGGCACTGTTGTGGGAGTAGTGGAGGCTCGACACTCCGTACACCAACACGCTTCTCTCGCAGCCATGCTTTGCATGGAGAAGACCTGGGCCCAGGACCCGTCCTGGCGAACCTACCTGAATTTTATCAAGCTCTACACTGAGCGAAACGTTGTGCCAATACCAGTTTGTTCTACAAAGTGTGTCCTCATCTTCATGTCAGCCAACAAGATTCTCGTACACACGTATTATATTTGTGAATATTCGTGGGGTTATTATAGAACTGGGTTCCCATAAAACCCAATGTTATGTGAGTTAACACCAAGACAATCTTTACCTTAAATTACCAATCGTGGACATCTTTTTACAAGAATTTTCTGAGACACAGCCTCTGACAGCGGACACAGAGGGGGAGTTGTTTAGCTCCACTATAATTTTATTCTAAAAGTAATAGTAGTAGTAAGAGTGTAGTAGTAGTAGTAGTAGTAGTAGTAGTAGTAGTAGTAGTAGTAGTAGTAGTAGTAGTAGTAGTAGTAGTAGTAAGTCAACATTTTACGTCCTCCCTACTATTTCATCTCCCTGAACGTCTTTTCATGTGATATTGCAATTCTAACTCCTTCATGCCCACTCTATACTGTGGAGGCTGAGGAGTAAGCCTTCTGCTTTACTAAACTGACCTCAGCTCTCTTGATATGTACTCTCAGTCTCTCTCTCTTTTTCTCTTTTTTCTCTGTCTGTCTTTCTCTCTCTCTCTGTCTGTCTGTCTCTCTCTCTCTCTCTCTCTCTCTCTCTCTCTCTCTCTCTCTCTCTCTCTTTCATTACGGCGTTATATTCATTAACATCTATGGCCAAAGCTCCCTTACCGACCCTCTATTATTACCATGCCATTAGCAGCGTATAGCTCAGAGCGCGTTACGTTGACTGAAATTGTACCTTATGTCTTGTGTACATAAGGGCGAAATTATCAAAGAGGAACGGGATATGGTTATACAGTTCAAGAAGTGGGGGACCTGGAATCCATGTTAAGTCAATAATTAAGGGTGTGTGTTTGTGTGTGTGTGTGTGTGTGTTTGAGTGTGTTTGAGTGTGTGTGTGTGTGTGTGTGTACTCACCTATTTGTGGTTGCAGGGGTCGATTCATAGCTCCTAGCCCCGCCTCTTCACTGATTGCTACTAGGTCATCTCTGTCCCTGCTCCCTGAGCTTTATCAAACCTCGTCTTAAAACTATGTATGGTTCCTGCCTCCACTACGTCACTTTCTAGGCTATTCCACTTCCTGACAACTCTATGACTGAAGAAATACTTCCTAACATCCCTTTGACTCATAGGAGTTTTCAACTTCCAACTATGACCCCTTGTTTCTGTGTCCCCTCTCTGGAACATCTTGTCTCTGTCCACCTTATCTATTCCTCGCAGTATTTTATATGTCGTTATCATGTCTCCCCTAACCCTCCTGTCCTCTAGTGTCGTCAGGCCGATTTCCCTTAACCTTTCTTCGTAGGGCAATCCCCCTAGCTCTGGGACTAGTCTTGTTGCAAACCTCTGCACTTTCTCTAATTTCCTGACGTGCTTGACCAGGTGTGGGTTCCAAACTGGTGCTGCATACTACAGTATGGGCCTGACGTATATGGTGTACAGAGTCTTGAATGATTCCTTAGTGAGGTATTGGAACGCTATTCTTAGGTTTGCCAGCCGCCCGTATGCTGCAGCAGTTATCTGATTGATGTGTGCCTCAGGAGATGTGCTCGGTATTATACTCACCCCAAGATCTTTTTTACTTGAGTGAGGTTTGCAGTCCTTGGCCACCTAGATTATACTCTGTCTGCGGTCTTCTTTGCCCATCCCTGATCTTTATGACTTTACATTTGGCAGGGTTAAATTCAAGGAGCCATTTACTGGACCAGGCTTGTAGCCTGTCTAGGTCTCTTTGTAGTCCTACCTGATCCTCAACTGATTTAATTCTTCTCATTAACTTCACATCATCTGCAAACAGGGACACTTCTGAGTCTATCCCTTCCGTTATGTCATTCACATATACCAAAAACAGTACAGGTCCTAGGACTGACCCTTGTGGAACCCCACTAGTCACAGGTGCCTACTCTGACACCTTGTCACGTACCATGACTCGTTGTTGCCTCCCTGTCAGATATTCTCTGATCCATTGCAGTGCCTTTCCTGTTACGTGTGCCTGTTCCATCTCACAAATTGTTTTTTTTTCTGGAGAAACTTTGTTGCGACGATAACATTACGCATTTGTAAGAAACTCTATAACGGTTACGTTACAATCTACACTGGGAGTAGTGGAGGCTCGATACTCCGTACACCAACACGCTTCTCTGGCAGCCATGCTTTGCTCAGATACAGAGAGGTGCAAGAAGAGTATGTAAAGAGAATATTTTGGGGAGAGGAGAGTGAGGGGAGAGTGAAGGGGTTAGTGAGGGGTTAGTGAGAGGAGAGTGATGGGAGAGTGAGGGGAGAGTGAGGGGAGAGTGAGGGGAGAGTGAGGGGAGAGTGAGGGGTTAGTGCGAAAAAAAAAGTTACAGCAGAGGTATTTTTCAAGTGAAATAGGAAGAAAAAAAAACATTTTAAATCTGTAAAAAAATGAGAGAGATAAAGAGAGAAAGGAACATGTTCATACTGCATAATATCAACGAAATAAAATCAGTTGATCAAATGAAATTGCTGGCCCACAGATGGCTCCAACTTCATCCTGTTCCCTATTCGTATGTCTCATAACAATAAATATGTTTTTAAACAAGTTGATGTAGATAATAGATCTTAGCTTGTAAATAAAGTTAGGAATTACCCTAACCTTGTAAAACAGTGTAACAGAGAGGGAGAGAGAGAGAGAGAGAGAGAGAGAGAGAGAGAGAGAGAGAGAGAGAGAGAGAGAGAGAGAGAGAGAGAGAGAGAGAGAGAGAGAGAGAGAGAGAGAGAGAGAGAGAGAGAGAGAGAGAGAGAGAGAGAGAGAGAGAGAGAAGAGAGAGAGAGAGAGAGAGAGAGAGAGAGAGAGAGAGAGAGAGAGAGAGAGAGAGAGAGAGAGAGAGAGAGAGAGAGAGAGAGAAAGAGAGGGAGAGAGAGAATTACACATAGCAATATAAAGAAAGTTCTACAGTTTAAAACTGAAGAATGAGGCAAGTGAAGGGGAAAGCGTTAACAAGAGAAAGGGGAATAGCAAACAAGTGAAAAAAAATCAAGCAAGAAAGACTTAGAACAACGGTAGGAAGAAAGCGCACGAGATTAGAGAGAACAGGGAAGTGTGAAGGAGAATACTCAAGAGCAATAGCAAGCAACAAAAAAGGAGGAAGAGAGGGAAGACAGAGTAAAGATTAGGACATGAAGAGAAGGTCGTGCATATCTGGTTTAATTACACGAGGAAGGGTGGAAAGTGAGGAGTGAAAGTTTAGGTATTTGACATATACTGGAGAGATACAGGAACAGGCTCAGGACAAGTACAGAACACAAATTAGTACAGGTACAATATAGTAATGAAGGTAAATGAAACAGGAATTAGTAAGAAAAAAACAACCACCATGAGAAAATATTGAGCTACCAAGCGCTTTCATGATTTCTTACATTATCAAGGAACTGTAAAAATAATATAACAACAGAAGGCTTATAAGGCCGAGATAACAACTCACTATCTCGCTATTTTTTCAGTGGTTGTTTTGCCTATTGTGATATACCACCTGTTTACTGTGATCTTATTGCAGGAACAGTTGAGTATTCGAGAGTATTTAAAGGAGAAGGATATATACTGGAAAGTGATAGAGGTAAGTGGAGGTAATCCAAATAAATGGAACGGATATTCATTTTTACATACGATTTATTTGTAGCGACGGAAAATTTAATTCGTCGGAGGTCCCGTTAAATGTAACAAATACCACATATAGATGTGTAAAGAGCACACGTTTTTGACTGAGGTAGAGTGCTCAATCTGTAGAGATCCATGAGTTCATAAATCTATTCTCAAAGCGAAATTTTGTCAGCATAAAAGCTTGCGCTGGGCAGCGTGTTTATGTCTTCAGTGTTATCGGCAGTTACCAAAGTGATGGTCGGTGTGATTGTTTTGGATTATTTTGCTTGCAAATGCCTGACGAATTACCTATATGTAAAAATGTAATTGAGGGCCATCCCACATGCCCTACCTTCACGTGCGTGGATTTAGGTCGGATTGCATTAGTTTTACAGCCTATCGGCTATACGATGTGTCATTAAGACTCAGGTTATATACATACTACCGCAGAAGGATACTATAATCCCCCCAAAAAAGGAATTATACTTTCAGCATATAAGCACGAAGATACGCATCTCTTGGTGTATATGACCTATAGTATATTTGTATTATTATTATTATTATTATTATTGATAAGGGGATAAGGAAGATTTGTGTATGTTGAAACTGCGGAAAGTAATTTAATGTTATTGTAACGCAATTTAACCACGGTTATTGGTAAATGAATTCCAAGTATTTTGGGATCTTTCATTCAAATTCTCCACCACTATTTCTCAAGAATGTGACTAAGAGCCAGTTAAAACGCTTGGCATTAACTATCATTCACTACAGTTAAATTGCTTAAGATAATGTCACTTGTTTCTCGTCATATTATTCTTTAATTATGTTTTTGAGGGATACATGATATGCTAAATAGTTTATTTAAAAACACGTAATTTTTCATAAAATTCAAAGTTCCTAAATGCATAGATGTATATATAGTTACGTTTAATAATTTGTATTCAGCATCCCACGGGCAGTATCATAATTTGTATAAATTTCCAGCTTTTAGCT
The DNA here is from genome assembly GCA_009830355.1 of Cherax destructor. Lineage (NCBI taxonomy): Eukaryota > Metazoa > Arthropoda > Malacostraca > Decapoda > Parastacidae > Cherax > Cherax destructor. Next base: position 94,254 of record WNWK01000641.1, read on the forward strand.
AATGGGCGAGATAATGAATAAAAAAAGTTAATTATTTTATTTAATAATGGTAATGAAGCAAGCTAAACACCAATTTTTATGAGTTTCACAGATTAGCCAGATTTTTAAACACTATTTTCTTATTTTTAATTTTATTAAAAAAAGAAGCGAAACCTAAATCACTACAGGTCATACATCTTTTCAAACAGAATAAACCTTAAACAGACAATATACAAAACAGCTCCAGTAAAAAAAAAAAAAAATCTTATGTGATATTCCCCAAATGAAAGCAGATCAACATTTAAAAAACAGAGAAAAGTAGTTAATTACATTAACTTTTAACATACTTGGTACAAATTTACAAAATATATGCAGTGTAAGGTATTTACATCCGACAGAAGCTAGTCTAATTACAACGGAATCTGTTTAATCGAATTTGAGAAATTACCTAAATTGAAAACAGTAAAAGGAAATAAAATTTCCTTTAATAAAGCAGCATTGTATATATATATATATATATATATATATATATATATATATATATATATATATATATATATATATATATATATATATATATATATATATATATATATGTATGTATGTGGTGCCGAACAGGTAAAACTGGTCAATTAGCAAGAACTCAATTAAAATTAAGTCCTTTCTAAAATTTTCACTTATACATTTAAAAATATATTTTTTTCATTTGTTAATACAAAAATTAAGTTTTTACCAAAGAAAACTTAGGAAACTTTAATAACCTTTTTATATCAAGCCCAATTTTATTTAGCCTAATCCAACTAAATATATTTTATACAAGTTTACAATAATTTCATAATAAACAATGAAATCTAAATTTTCGTTAGATTTAGAATAATGTTTGCGAAATTATTGCATACACAAATTTATACATGCCCTATTCGCAAGTTTTAGTTATTCGTCACGACACACACATATTATATATATATATATATATATAGTATATATATATATATATATATATATATATATATATATATATATATATATATATATATATATATATATATATATATATATATATATATATATATATATATATATAGGTAGTAGGTTGGTAGACAGCAACCACCCAGGAGGTACTACCATCCTGCCAGGTGACTGTGAAACAGAAACCTGAAACTGTTTTACATGATGGTAGGATTGCTGGTGTCTTTTTTCTGTCTCATAAACATGCAAGATTTCAGGTACGTCTTGCTACTTATACTTACACTTAGGTCACACTACGCAAACATGTACACGTTTATTGTATACACACTCATCTGAGTTTTCTTTGATTTTATCTTAATAGTTCTTGTTCTTATTGCTTTTCCCTTTCATATCCATGGGGAAGTGGAATAAGAATCTTTCCTCCGTAAGCCATGCGTGTTGTAAAGTCAACTAAAATGCCGGGAACAATGGGCTAGTAACCCCTTTTCCTGTATAGCTTACTAAAAGAAGAAGAAGAAAATCGTCAAAGTGGGATGTTTGAATGTGCGTGGATGTTGTGCGAATGATAAGAAAGAGATGATTGTAGATGTTATGAATGAAAAGAAGCTGGATGTCCTGGCTTTAAGTGAGACAAAGCTGAAGGGGGTAGGAGAGTTTCAGTGGGGAGAAATAAATGGGATTAGATCGGGGGTTTCAAATAGAGTTAGAGCTAAAGAAGGAGTGGCAATAATGTTGAATAATCAGTTATGGCAGGTAAAGAAGGAATATAAATGTATAAATTCACGGATTATGTGGAGTAAAATAAAGGTTGGATGTGAAAAGTGGGTTATAGTAAGTGTTTATGCACCGGGAGAAGAGAGAAGTGTAGAGGAGAGAGAGATTTTGGGAAATGTTGAGTGAGTGTGTGGGAGTTTTGAACCAAGTGAGAGAGTAATTGTGGTTGGGGATCTTAATGCTAAAGTGGGTAAAAATGTTGTGGAGGGAGTAGTAGGTAAATTTGGGGTGCCAGGGGTAAATGTAAATGGGGAACCATTAATTGAGCTATGTGTAGAAAGAGGTTTGGTAATAAGTAATACATATTTTATGAAAAAGAGGATAAATAAATATACAAGGTATGATATAGCACGTAAGGAAAGTAGTTTGTTGGATTATGTATTGGTGGATAAAAGGTTGATGAGTAGGCTTCAGGATGTACATGTTTATAGAGGGGCAACGGATATATCAGATCATTATTTGGTTGTAGCTACAGTTAGAGTAAAAGGTAGATGGGACAAAAAGAAAATGGCAACAGCAAGTAAGAGAGAGGTAAAAGTGTATAAACTAAGGGAGGAGGAAGTTAGGGTGAGATATAAGCAACTATTGGCAGAAAGGTGGGCTAGTGCAAGTAGGAGTAGTGGGGGGGTTGAAGAGAGTTGGGATAGTTTTAAAAATGCAGTATTAGAATGTGGGGCAGAAGTTTGTGACTATAGGAGGGTGGGTGCAGGAGGAAAGAGGAGTGAGTGGTGGAATGAAGAAGTAAAGGGTGTGATAAAAGAGAAAAAGGTAGCTTATGAGAGGTTTTTACAAAACAGAAGTGTTAATAGAAGAGCAGAGTATATGGAGAGTAAAAGAAAGGTGAAGAGAGTGGTGAGAGAGTGCAAAAGAAGAGCAGATGAAAGAATGGGAGAGGCTCTGTCAAGAAATTTTGCTGAAAACAAGAAAAAGTTTTGGAGTGAGATAAACAAGGTAAGAAAGCCTAGGGAACGAATGGATTTGTCAGTTAAAAACAGAGTAGGGGAGTTAGTAGATGGGGAGCTGGAGGTATTGGGTAGATGGCGGGAATATTTTGAGGAACTTTTAAATGTCGATGAAAAGAGGGAGGCGATAATTTCATGTACTGGACAGGGAGGTACAACATCGTTTAGGAATGAAGAAGAGCAGGATGTGAGTGTGGGGGAGGTGCGTGAGGCATTACGTAGAATGAAAGGGGGTAAAGCAGCTGGAATTGACGGAATCATGACAGAAATGTTAAAAGCAGGGGGGGATATAGTGTTGGAGTGGTTGGTGTTTTTGTTTAATAAATGTATGAAAGAGGGGAAGGTACCTAGGGATTGGCAGCGAGCATGTATAGTTCCTTTATATAAAGGGAAGGGGATAAAGAGAGTGTAAAAATTATAGGGGAATAAGTTTACTGAGTATACCAGGTAAAGTGTATGGCAGGGTTATTATTGAAAGAATTAGAGGTAAGACAGAGAGTAGGATTGCAGATGAGCAAGGAGGCTTTAGAGTGGGTAGGGGATGTGTAGATCAAGTGTTTACA
>WNWK01000641.1:102500-182500 GCA_009830355.1 Cherax destructor
ACAAGTCAGCCCATTACTTAGTGGTTACTACAGAGATACTAAGTAGTAGACGGCTTTCAAGGAAAATGTTATTAGTTGGTAAAAAAGAAGTGAAAATGATGGAACTAGGGAAAGATATGAACAAATACTGGGAGACAGGTGGGTTAGGGAGATCAGAGTGGTTTGGAGTTGATTTAAAAATGATGTACTGGAGTAAACAGCAGAAATGTGTTGGTATATACTGGTGGGAAGCGGAATGAAGAGTGGAATAGTGAGATAAAGAGGGTGGTATGTGCATTAAAGAATGGACTGACAGTGCAGGCATATTTTGTGATGATAGTCAAGTGTTGGACCTGCTTTAATTAACAGCTAGTCGGTGCTGCACATTAGTCTTATTTATCAACTTGTCAGTATTGTATATGATACTCCTACTATAGATGTGACGTCAGTTGAACCATTAAAACTGTCGTCAATAGTTTACAATAGAACTGACGTCAGGAGTTCGCATACCATTAAACTGATATCAATACTTTTGCTGCTTTAGACCTCCTGGGAGCAGGTCTCCTCTTGCAGCATCGTCAGTAGACGAGATGGTAACCATGTCACCATCAGTAGCTTTCACTGAACACTGCATCATCATCATCGACAAGTGAAGCATCATCGGCGCCTCCCACAGGAGTGCATCTGCACCTCCAGGGAACACACACTTGGTCGTCTGGTGCATTTGAGATTTCCCTAAGGAGATATGATTTCTTCGTTTTCCCTGGTTCTGCTGTGATTTCCATATTATTACTTTATATACAACTATATATATATAATACACACACACATTCATATAAACGTATATATATATATATATATATATATATATATATATATATATATATATATATATATATATATATATATATATATATATATATGCAAGACAACCACTATGAAAAAATAGAGGAATTCCAAGCGCTTTCGTGACTACTTACATTATCAAGGAACTATAAAAGGAAACATGACAAGAAGGCTTATATAAGGGCAAGACTACACCTCACAGTCACATTACACTAACCTGTTTACTGTGATCTTTTGCATATATATATATATATATATATATATATATATATATATATATATATATATATATATATATATATATATATATATATATATATATATATATATATATATACATAGTGTGTGTGTACTCACCTAGTTGTGGTTGCAGGGGTCGAGTCATAGCTCCTGGCCCCGCCTCTTCACTGGCCGCTACTGGTGTGTGTGTACGAGAGAGACAGAGAGAGACAGAGAGAGAGAGAGAGAGAGAGAGAGAGAGAGAGAGAGAGAGAGAGAGAGAGAGAGAGAGAGAGAGAGAGAGAGAGAGAGAGAGAGAGAGAGAGAGAGAGAGAGAGAGAGAGAGAGTTATTCAGTGCAAGTAGTGGCGAGAGATTTCAAGGAAACAGGTTTATTTTGCTAGAATAAAGCGGCTTTAACTCAGTTATTTTTCTCTAATTTTCGGTTTAGGTACTTGTTAACCCTATTTATTGCAATAACCTATTTAACAGAATAGATTATGATTATATTACGTCCATATGGAAGCGCTAAACCCATAGGTCCCAACAAAATCTTATTCTGATGTTTTTTCCATGGATGATATAGCTCACGAGAAATGAAAGATAATTAGGTTTGATCCAAGGAAAGGGCAGGAGAACAACGAGAACAGGTTAGAAACCCCTCTGATATTGCTAGTCTAAAATGTTCAGATTTTTGTTATCTTTCTCTATTCAACAAGAGGCTCCAGATTGAAAGAATTTTTTTTACAGTATAAGTTTTCGGAGAGACGATAACAATGGTGTCAGTGCTGTGAGGACGTGATCCTCTTAGTCTCTCATCCAATGTTCTGGAACTTTGTGGAGACACTCTTGTGTTCCAGGAGGGTATGGGGAGGGTGGGGTGCTGTGTCCTCTTGGGAGGGGGCGACGAGAGAGGTGCTATGACCCTCTGAAAGGGGTGTGGAGAAGGGAGCTGTATCCCTTGGAAAGGCGTGAGGAGGAAGGAGGGGTGCTGTGTCCCTTTGCAAAGAAACGAGGAAGAGTTGGGGGGACTGTATCCCTCTGAAAGGTGTATCGAGATTCCAGCTGTAGCTCTTGGAGAGGCCTCAGGAGGTAAGAGGAACAATGTCTCTTAGACAAGGGGAAGTAGGAGATGGATGAGCGCGTCGAGGAAAGGGGAATGGGGTAAAATGATGTCAATTACCCATCTGTCGCTCTCTCGTTAACCAGTACGTACATACATGTAGGCACGTATACGTACATGCACACACAAACACAGACATATACGCAAAGAATATTTACAAGCAACTAGATACGGAATAGAGGAAAATGCACTGAAGAAAGACTAAGATATCAGATTTTAATGTCTTTTTAAAATAAGATATCAGATTTTAATGTCTTTTAAAATAAGTTGCAGGGTAGATAGGGAAATACTATTTAACATCACACGGACTGGAGTGCTGGAATACACTCAGTGGCCACTTTATTTGTTACACACCTCTGGATAGGAGCCCCCATTGCCTCTAGAACAGTCTGAAGTTTTCGTGGCATGGATTACACAAGGTGCTGGAAACATTCCTTAGAGATCCTGGTCCAAGATGACATGATAGCATCACGCAGTTGCTGCAGATTTGCTGGCTGCGAATCTCCCCAGGCTTACACCGTATTCTGACCCTACCTTCTGCATGTCGCGGTAGAGAACGTGATGCGTCAGACCGTCGACGTTTTTCTAATCATCTATTGTCCCGTTTTGGTGAACCTGTACCCACTGTAGCCTCAGTCTGCTGACAGGAGTGACACCCGTTGAGGTCTTCTGTTGATGTAACCCATCCACTTCAAGGTTCGACGAGTTTTGCATTCAGAGATGCTCTTCTGCATTTAAGTTACTGTCACCTTCCCATCAGCTTGAAGAAGTCTGGCTATTCTTCTCCTAGCTTTCTCATTATCAAGATGTTATCGCCCACTGAACTGTCGTTCATTAGATGCTTTATGTTTTTCACACCATTCTCTGTTAACTCTAGAAACTCTTGTGCGTGAAAATCTCAGATCAGCAGTTTCTAAGATACTCTAATTACCCCGTCTGGCAACAACAATCATTCCACGGTCAAAATAACCTAGATCATTTTTCTTTCCCATCCTGACGTTCGGTCTGAAAAAAAAACTGAACCTCTTGACCATGTCTGCATGTATTTAGGGATTGAGGTGCTGCACCGTGATTGGCTGATTAGATATTTGCATTAAGAAATAGGAGTACATATGCTTCTGATAAAATGGTCACCGAGTGTATATAGATGAACCACACGGATGTTGGGAACTATTCTTTTAGCTTCAGTTTACTACAAGCCTCGAAGGGGTTTACTGAGGAAGAGGGGGAAACAACAAGCGACTACAAATGACAGGTAGCTTTTCAAGATAATCAAAAGTACACACACACACACACACACACACACACACACACACACACACACACACACACACACACACACACACACACACACACACAAAACACACACACACACGCACACACACACACACACACACACACACACACAGTTTTAAGACGAGGTATGATAAAGCTCATGGAGCAGGGAGAGCAGATACCCAGTAGCGGGCAGCGCAGAGGCGGGGCCAGGAGCTGAGTCTCGATCCCTGCAACCACAATTAGGTGAGTACAATTAGGTGAGTACACACACACACACACACACATACACGCTATTCAATTTTTGAGAGACATCTTTTGGTTCATGTTTCTATTTTTGGTAATAATCTGTGTTCTCTGTTTGGAAGACTGACTGACACACAAAACGCTTAAAATAAACAACCCCTTCCCAAACAGACTTTTTCATGTATTTTCCACTGCGTCTGTATATCTCTGTCTGTTTGTCTGTGTCTCTTTCTCTCTCTCTAGTGAAAAATAATTCCGTCAAGTGATCATTAAATAAGGGTGATAATTGCTTGGCACAGAGCTAAATTACGTCCAACTAAAATCCTCTCATCACAACCCCACATGGGTCGTTTAGCGTCTGGGGACTAGGAAGCAATCACGGTTGATCCAAGGATGGAGAGGGTAGCTAGCCCCAATTACTTTCATCAAGAGCCCTTCACCCTGTAGCATTTAAACCTAGTAGAGGATTCATCTAGAACAAGAGACAGTCTTTTCAGAAAACGCAAAATTTTCACTATACAGGCTTTTGGTTTTGCAAATATTATGGTGACACCGACAAACCGTGGAAAATGACACCTGTGTATTTTTGAAGACATTTAAGAAAGGAAACAGTTCGCCGCGAGTGGCTTCATCAGCTCTAATAGAGAGTAAGCTGACAGACGGTGTTACATATCTGACAGTGGAAGGTCAGGAGTGCCAGGAGGCGAGTCAGGTTGCACCTTCTGCCTCACCTCAACCCCGACTATCCACTACATTATACCTTGTTTTAGCTATGTATTTGGACTGTTGAAGCCGTTCTTGTTTATAATTCCCTCCAGGGAAAGTCTTGAGCTATAAACAAAAGTCCCTTTCACACATTTCTGACTTTTGTTAAATCAGGAAAATTTAAGAACCACGACGATGACAATTTTGATGAATTTTCACCCTTCAACCGGGGTTTCCGCAGTGCTGATGAAGGCTTCTCTATCGAGGGAATTCGAGTAGCCCTTTAGTTTTTTAGAGGGTACTTTTCTATATTAATAAATATGCATGTAAAGGACGCACCTGTGTATCTCAGCGCTACCTGTTCGTACCTTTGCTTCAATATCGGTGCTATATTCTGTGTTTTCCAGGTTTCTGGCAGTTTCCAGCATTCCAGCGGCTTTTAAAGATTTTTTCTTTTGATGTGTCCAGCTTATTCAGTGTGTGTAATTACATACTTTTTTTTATCTATTTGTAGCTACAGGAGCATAGCTGTGCTCGTGTTTTGTGTGTATGTGTGTACACTCACCTATTTGTGGTTGCAGAAGCCGAGACATAGCTCCTGTCCCCGCCTCTTCACTGATCACTACTAGGTCCTCTCTCTCCCTGCTCCATGAGCTTCATCATACCTCGTCTTAAAACTGTGTATGGTTCCTGCCTCCACTACATCACTTGCCAGACTCTTCCACTTCCTGACAACTCTGTGACTAAAGAAATACTTCCTAACATCTCTTTGACTCATCTGAGTCTTCAACTTCCAATTGTGACCCCTTGTTTCTGTGTCCCATCTCTGGAACATCCTGTCTCTGTCCTCCTTGTCAATTCCTCGCAGTATTTTGTACGTCGTTATCATGTCTCCCCTAACCCTCCTGTCCTCCAGTGTCGTCAGGCCAATTTCCCTTAACCTTTCTTCGTAGGACATTCCCCTTTGTTCTGGAACTAGGCTTGTTGTAAACCTTTCCACTTTCTATGGTACTGCATACTCCAGTATGGGCCTGACGTACACGGTGTACGGAGTCTTGAACGATTGCTTACTGAAGTATCGGAACGCTTTTCTCAGGTTTGCCAGGCGCCCATATGCAGCAACAGTTATCTGGTTGATGTGCGCCTCAGTAGATGTGTTCGGTATTATACTCACCCCAAAATCCTTTTCCTTGAGTGAGGTTTGCACTCTTTAGCCACCTAGCCTATACTCTGTCTGCGGTTTTCTTTGCCCTTAACCGATCTTCATGACTTTGCATTTGGCGGGGTTAAATTCGAGGAGCCAGTTGCTGTACAAGGCTTCCAGCCTGTCCAGGTCTTTTTGCAGTTCTGCCTGATTTTTATCCGATTTAATTCTTCTCATTAACTTCACATCATCTGCAAATAGGGACACTTCTGAGTCCTATGACAGACCCCTGGGAAACCTCGCTTGTCACAGGCGCCCACTCTGATACCTCGTCACGTTCCATGACTCGTTGTTGCCTCCCTGTCAGATATTCTCTGATCCACTGCAGTGCCCTTCCTGTTATATGTGCCAGATCCTATAGCTTTTGCACTAATCTTTTGTGAGGAACCGTGTCGAAGGCCTCCTTGCAGCCCAAGAAAATACAATCTACCCACCCTCTTTCTCGTGTCTTACTTTCGTTACTTTGTCATAAAACTCCAGTAGGTTTGTGACACAGGGTTTGCCTTCCATGAATCCTTGCTGGTTGTCGTTTATAAGCTTGTTCCGTTTTAGGTGCTCCACCACTCTCCTTATAATCTTCTCCATGACTTTGCATTCTATACACGTCAGTGACACTGGTCTATGGTTGTGTGTATTTCATCCAACACTTGTTGGTATATTCCTTGTTGGTGTATCCCCCTGTTTTGACTTCTCGGAGTCCTTTCTGTCTCCACTGTAAATACTTCCTTAAATCTCATGATGAGCACCTCACATACTTCTTGGTCGTTTCATGTGAGCTCCCCTCCTTCTTTCTTTCCTCAGCCTGATACCTGGTCCTTGACTGTTGTCTTCCTCCTGGTGTGGCTATACCACAGCTTCGGGTTAGACTTGACTTTTGATGCTATGTCGTTTTCGTACTGTCGCTTGGCCTTCCTCCTTATCTGTACATACTCGTTTCTGGCTCTTCGACTAATCCCTTTATTTTCCTGTGTTCTTTTTCTTCTGTACTTTTTCCATTTTCTAGTGCACTTAGTTTTTGCCTCCCTACACCTTTGGGTAAACCAAGGGCTCGTTCTGGTCTTCCCATTATTTCTGGTACCCTTGGGAACCAACCTTTCCTCTGCCTCCTTGCATTTTGTTGTTAGTCCATCATTTCGTTTACTGACTTTTCTACCAATTCTCTTTCCCTCTGAACCTCCTGCAGGAAGTTCCTCATATCTGAGTAGTGCCCCCTTTTTTAGTTTGGCTTTTCCCATCCTACTCTCGTTGCCCTCTCCACTTGTAACTCTATGTATTCCAGGCTCAGAACCACGTTATCACTAGCTGATGTCCCCAATGTCCGAGCTATTCAGGGTGAACATGAGGTCTAGTCTTGCTGGTTCATCCTCCCCTCTCTCTCTGGTAGGGTCTCTAACATGTTGACGTATGAGGTTTTCCTTTCCAGTACCACATCCATCATCTTGGCTCTCCATGTTTCGGGACCCCCATGTGGCTCCAGGTTTTCCCAATCAATCTCCTTGTGATTGAAATGTGTGTGTGTGTGTGTGTGTGTGTGTGTGTGTGTGTGTGTGTGTGTGTGTGTGTGTGAACCAATTTCAAGTAACATGAGGGCTAACTCAGCTTGCCACAACACCAACAATTTTAACACACTACCTTTTTGACGGATAAATGGGACGGACACCACAATGGGGTTGCCGCTAAGCCACTCCCAGCCGGGAAACCTGACCCACACTCACCTTCCCATTGTTTATAAATGCATAAATGTCCAGAGAGACAGAGAGAGAGACAGAGAGAGACAGAGAGAGAGAGAGAGAGAGAGAGAGAGAGAGAGAGAGAGAGCAGACAGACAGACAGACAGACAGACAGACAGACAGACAGACAGACAGAGACAGAGAGACAGAGAGACAGAGACAGAGACAAAGACAGACAGACAGAGAGAAAAGAGAAGTGGGGTTACAAAACTTATATACAAAACCTCTAAATTCGATGGAATATTTGAATGCCTGATTTTGATTCATCTCACGACCAAAGCTCTGGGATGAGTTTGGCAGCAGAAGTTTAATTTCGCTGCAGGATATACTGTATTTAATATTCTTGGATTTGCATTTTTCCGCCATTTAAGTGATTTAGTTTTTTTAATACTGCATAAGCTGCTACTATCCCTTACCCACCCCAGGCCCCTTCCCCCTCCTCAACATCCTTGAATTATTCGTAGAAACCGTTCATACAGAATACCATGCATGATATTTACATTTTGATACTTTTAATTTCGTTTATGAATATGAATATATATATATATATATATATATATATATATATATATATATATATATATATATATATATATATTCCATTGTGTTTGTTTATTAAATTATTGTAAACTTATCTAAAATATATTTAGTTGGATTAGGCTAAATTAAATTGCGCTTGTTATAATAAGGTTAGGTAAGTATTCTAAGGTTCTTTTGGTAAACAATTATTAATTTTTACATTAACATAATTGAAAAAAATATATATCTTTAAACGTATAAGAGAAAATTTTAGAAAGGACTTAATTTTAAACGAGTTATTGCTAATTTACAAGTTTTACCTATTCGGCACGATATATATATATATATATATATATATATATATATATATATATATATAGGAAAAATACTTGAGCGCTATCGCTTTAATCTGTTTCTCTTTCCTAATATCCCTCTTCTTCGACTCGTCTTTCCAGTCATCTCAACTCCCTTTCGGTTATCGCTCATCTTAAACTACAGATAGATCTCCTATCATTTCCTCTCAGTATTCATCTCTCAGCTCTGTCATTTCCTCCTCCCACTCATTTCCACCTTTTTCTCGCCTCCTGATCCCTTATCAAGTAAGGGGAAACACGATTACAAGAAGTACACTTGCCAAGCATCAGGAGATGAAGGGGAGTAACAGGTATGGGATGCTGGTGGTGATGGTTGTGAAATAGGTGGTGGTTGTAGTGATTGTGAAAGTGGTGGTGATTGTAGTGATTGTGAAATTGGTGGTGGTTGTAGTGATTGTGAAATTGGAGGTGGTTGTAGTGATTGTGAAATTGGTGGTGGTTGTAGTGATTGTGAAATTGGTGGTGGTTGTAGTGATTGTGAAATTGGTGGTGGTTGTAGTGATTGTGACACTGGTGGTAGAAGGGGTGATGATACTGCTGGTTGTGCTGATGGGACTAATGGAAGTGGTATAATGCTGATGGTGGTGATGGTGGTAATTGTGGTGATTCTAGCGGTAGATTTGGTGATTATTCTGAATATGCTGAAGATTATGGTAAAGTGATTTATTTTGCTGTTCCCGCCGCTACTGCTTCTGCTAGTGCTGCCTCTGCTACTGCTGCTTTGTTTCTTCAGGTGATGCTGCTGTTACTGTTGCTCCTGCTACTGTTACTGTGGCTACGGCTACTACAACTGTTGCTGCTGCTGCTGCTGCTGCTGCTGCTGCTGCTGCTGATGCCGTGGAAATGTGGGCAGCCAGCGCCACTGACAGTGAGGAATGATCCTCATTTATGTGGCTGAGAATTAGCTGGGTAATAACAACGGTGAGGCAGCAGCAGAGGATGAGACATAATGAGACAGGCTGATGAGAGATCGAGCAGATTATCGACAGTGTGGGGGATAATGTGGCGGTGGTGGTGGTGGGGATGGTAGTGGATGTAAGGGAAGGGGGGGAAGTTGCATTTGTAGTTATGGTTGGGGTAGTGATTGTGAGAGAGGGAGGGTTGGTGGTTGTTAGCATTGGTGGTAGTAGCAATGATGGTAGTAGTAGTGGTAGAGAGTTGTGTAATACATTCCTCAATGCGTGTTGCAATTACACCCATGAAGCCTCAATCCAATACTTATTCCAGCAGTCATTCCAGTACTTTGTTGCTAATTTCAGCACTCTCTCCAGTGCTAAGTTCAGTATTAATTCCAGCACTTATTCCATCATTTATTCTAGTGGTTATTCCAGTAGTCATTCTACTGTTCATTTTAACATTCATCATTCCAGTTACACAGAAAGAAAATCCACCCATTGGTGGTTAAAATGTATCATGATTGCCCATCGCTCCTTCACCTCATTCAAAGCTTAAGCACTATTAAGTTTATATATTGGAAAGTTAGGTTGAATTAAATTAAGTTATGTTAAGTTAAAGTTAAATAAGGTTAGGAAAGGTTACGTTAGGTTAAGTTAGGAAAGATTAGGATACGTTAGATAGGTGGAGATGCTGGAGGGAGTTCTGCGTACGTCATTACAAGAACCAATCAGCGTATATCATACCTGAACACACGTGGGTTCTGCGAAGCTGGGAGAGAGAGAGAGAGAGAGAGAGAGAGAGAGAGAGAGAGAGAGAGAGAGAGAGAGAGAGAGAGAGTAAAGAAATAAACAGATACAAATTTAAATAAAACTTATACTCACTAACAATTTCGAGGTTGTGTTAACTTATTTCTTACTTGCACGAGAGTGGGTTTAACAAAGCTTGCCAGCCACCGAGGACATGAACCAAAACAGCTGCAGTGAGCTAACTCTACTCAACTTGTCTCGGCGGAATCTGACAACAGTGTGGTCATTAAAATTAAGGTATTCTCGGTTAAAAACTAGTTACCTCATATTCTAGGGCCCTTATCCTGGCTACTGCAGCTTCGACTTATGACTCCCATTTCTTCTTCTCTTCCTCCAACCTCTTTTCCAATTTAACAGAAAGTGATTAATATGGAGCAATGTTACTCATAGGACATCTACTTCATCCCAGAGTTCTAACACTTTTTACTTCATTCTTACCACTAGTCCAGCTTTAACATCATGACACCTAGAGAAGATCCTAATCTTACATATTTTAATGAACTTATCATATTTATTAAGAAAAACAGTGTAGGAGAACACTTAGAGTTCAGGCCAAAAGCCAGAATCAAGGCTCCCTTAACTTATCTAGGCTTTAGGCGCACCGAGTCCTGCAGGAGAGAAATATTTTGGTCACTTGGTTGATGCTGCTGGGGTCACAGAATGCAGATATTAAATGCGAGGAGGAATAAGATTATAAATCACATCCAGAATGACATGGTCAGAAAACCAGGTGTGTGGAACTCTGTGCTCCAGCTATTCATTACATTCCTGGGTTGCTAGGCAGGGAGGGGAAAAATGGGAAGGTGGCGTGAAGGGTCGTCATGTTAACGCGTTCCACAGAATTAATTACATATTCCCCAGACAGCAGCAGCAGCAGCAGAGAATCGCAACTACAGCTGCAGCGCCTACAGTTGCAGCAGCAGCGACAGTCGCTGATACAGCCCCATTTACTTCCAGCAGATTGAGAGGGAGGGCACCGTCGAGGACAACTGTTCCTAAAAGCAGTTTTAAATGTTGTTCCACTATGGTTCCCCTAAAACAAACCAGTTCTTTTATGTCTTCCAGGTTCATATTATTATTATTATTTTTATTATTATTATTTTTATTATTATTATTTATATTATTATTAGTATTATTATTATTATTATTATTATTATTATTATTATTATTATTATTATTATTATTATTATTATTATTATTAATAGTAGCAGCAGTACGAGTGTAATTATGGAAAAAACAAATCGGTAATGTCACACAGATTTGATCTGAAGAAACGGCGCATAGCTCTCCTTCCTCAGATCAGTACGAGTGTAATTATGGAAAAAACAAATCGGTAATGTCACACAGATTTGATCTGAAGAAACGGCGCATAGCTCTCCTTCCTCAGATCAGATCTGTATATTACAGATTCAATTTTTTTCCATAAGTATACTACTACTACTACTACTAATACTATTAATAATAACATGAACATGTAAGGTGACATTTTAGAGGACCTACTCATCCCATCGTCGTCTGTGAATTTTAAGGTTGACTGCTCACCAGTGACCCTCGACCGAACACATCACACCCCAGCCTCTCCCTTTATCTTTTTCTAGCATCACCACCATCACTACTACTACTACTTCTACTACTACTACTACTACTACTACTACTACTACTACTACTACTAATAATAATAATAATAATAATAATAATAATAATAATAATAATGAAAGTAGTAATAGTAGTGGCAGTAGTAATTGTAGTAGTAGTAGTAGCACTAATAGTAATAGTAGCAGTAACAGTAATAGTAATAGTAGTAGTAGTAGTAGTAGTAATAATAGCAGTAGTAGTAATAATAGCAGAAGAAATATTAAAAGTATTTGTTGTTGTGACATGGAGCACTCTGACCACGTAGGTCATTCAGCGCTCATAGCCATAAAAACATATATATAACATAATAAAAACAAGGACAAAATTACCACAGTTAAAGCTACGAACATAAACACTACACACACAAAAATATAAAGCCAGTTTAAAATAACCAGCATCGGTCAAACACCCCCATTAACTAGTTAATGTCAAAATGCATTTGGGAGAAAACACCGTAACTAACGTAGGATGGGAATGATATGAAACACCGAGAAGTAAACAGAGAAACGTTTCGCCCATTCAGTGGTAATAATTGATATAATGAACTTTATTTATATCACATTTCATCCATGGATTGGCTTTGTCAAGAGCGAAATGTACTAATAAAAGTTACCACTGACGATAGAGACCACTGAGTGGGTGAAACCGTCAATAAACCTGGTGAAAAGTAGGCAATAAAACTTCTATGCTACACTCATGTACAATTCAAAAGATTTATTATCTCTGTATTACGACTGAAGAAACCACTCGTGGCGAAACGTTTCCTTTAATAAATGTCCTGAACTTTAAATAAGTGTCTTCTTCCACATTTTGTCGGTATCACCATATAATTTCTCAGTAAAGCCTCTCCTCACTTAATGACGGAGTTCTGTTCCTAATACCACGTCGGTAAACGAATTCGTTGCTAAATGAGGAGCATACTATAATGGTAGTGGGTTTATGTTAACCATCTTCAAGAATCATGTGCAACATGGTTAGGTTAGGTAAGGTTCGTCAGGAAACAGGACGAGTGTTTATTGACGCGGGTCTCAGTCATATGATGATTCACCGCTGGAACTTTTGGTCATCTGACCGAGGCCTTCCGCTGGCTTACACCCTCTTAAAAATTAAGGTTATAATTATAACTAGTACGCAGTCTTCATCACTTTAACAGAGATAAATCATACTTCTGGAGAATATATTACTATGTTAATGTATATTAACTTAATCAAACTTAACGCAACTCACAATAGCAAATATTGAATATGCTAAGAATGTCTGATCGGCAGAAATGAACGAACGACAATTCGTAAAAAGATGCATTGAAGTTGATGCTCGATAATAAGCAACATTTTGACAGAAACCCATGAGATTAATTGCTTAATTAATCTCATGAGTTTTTCTTCCCATGTGGATTATTGAGCATTGACAAGTGCGTATGCCGAGTGGCGTACGCACTGGCCTGGAGTCTGACGACTCACTCGCCATGGATTCAAACTCCATCCGTTCCGTGGTTTGTTTGCAATCGTTTTATTACGTTTTCATGAGTCATGTTTAAGTTTCCCGTTTTCTCAGTCTGCAAATGCACTGCCGAAGACGTCTCTCACCGCACTAGTAACGTGACCAACCAGTCGATTGTAGAATAACTGCCGGCGCTGAGCGCCCAGCCCTTGTCAAATGTTTTACGACCTCTCGAAATAATTTGCATGCTGATTCCCTTTTCCTGGGTCGGCTCTCCGTGAGTCAACTGTGAATATATAATCCCCTGTATACCTCAGTAACTGTGATATTCTGGGAGATAGGAAACCTGGGATACCATGCTCACTGGCTGAGGTGTGTTGGGATAGATGGGATACCCTAAATCCATAAATATTGGAGATTATTTATTTGAAAAATAGTTAGTGGTGTCTGGTAGCTCAGTAGCCTATTGAGGCATCACAGGGAAAAACCTAAACCTTGGGGATTCACCAGGCAAGGTTTCAACTGTGGAGGCTTCACGGAGAATAAGGATGAGGAGTGAGAGCTTCACTAGGCAAGGTTTTATCCGTGAATGACTCAGAAAGGACTGGTTTCAGCTGTGGGGGTTTCACAAAGGAAAGTTTAATTAAGCCGTGGGGGATTCACAAGGTGAGATGGGTGGGTAACTAACTGTAAAGACTTCACAGGAAAGTACCTTTAACAATGGGAGACTTACAGTAGAGACTTCACAGACAAGAAGCTTTATCAGTTGGGCCCTCATGGGAAAGAAGCTTTAACAGTAGGGAGCTTCACACTGAAGAAGCTTCAGCCGTGGAGGCTACAGTGGGAGAGAATTTGTCCCAGCAAATAATTAACCTAATTGCGTCGACCGTGTTTCCTTATTTTTTTTAATGTGTGAGAGTTTGAGATCTAATTTAGGTGATTTAAGGGGATACAACGTAAGGTTCGTTGTGCAGGCTGCCAGAGTGTGCTTGTTGTTAAGGATGAAAGCTGGTGTTTGTTAGGAATGAAACCTGGTGCTTGTTGTTAAGGATGAAAGCTGGTGTTTGTTAGGAATGAAACCTGGTGCTTGTTGTTAAGGATTATAGCTGGTACTTGTTTAGTATGAAGTCTGGTGCTTCTTAGAGATGAAAGCTGATGTTTGTTAAGGGTGAAAGTTGGTGTTTGTTAGGGGTGAAATCTGGTGTTTGTTAGGGATGAAAGCTGGTGTTTGTTAAGGACGAAATCTGGTGTTTGTTAGGGATGAAAGCTGGTGTTTGTTAGGGATGAAATCTGGTGTTTGTTAGGGATGAAAGCTGGTGTTTGTTAGTGATGAAAGCTAGTGTTTGTTAGAGATGAAAGCTGGTATTTGCTAGGGTTGAAAGCTGGTGTTTGTTAGGGATGGAAGCTGGTGTTTGTTAATTAATTAAGGGTGAAAGCTTGTGTTTGTTAGGGATGAAAGCTGTTGCTTGTTAAGAAAGCTGCTGTTTGTAAGGTATGAAAGCTGGTGCTTGTTATGAAAGCTGCTGTTTGTAAGGTATGAAAGCTGGTGCTTGTTAAGATGAAAGCTAGTGCTTGTTGTTAAGGATGAAAGCAGGTGTTTGTTAGGAATAAAAGTTGGCACCTGTTGTTAAGGATAAAAGCTGGTGCTTGTTAAGGATGAAAGCTGGTGCTTGTTAAGGATGAAAGCTGGTGCTTGTTAAGGATGAAAGTTGGTGCTTGTTAAGGATGAAGTCTGGATCTTGTTAGAGATGAAACCTGGGGCTTGTTGTTAATGATGCCAGTTGAGAGTTGTGAATGTTGTCCATGAAACCAAAAGTTGTACATGTTGTGTTGGTTGTAAAATTTTGGTGATTTATGGCGTGACGTATGTCAGTTGGTGGTAACATATAATGTAGAGAATGAGAGATGATTCTTGTTTACGTTGTTGAAGCCGAATGCTGGTTGTATATTTCGTTAACAAATGGTGGTTGTATGTTTCGTAATGTCAAACGAAGGTTAAATATATTGTTGTTAATGACAAAATTAATGACAATATTCTGGTTGTATTTTTCTGGATGTTGATTGTGCATGGTGATCCCAGATACTGGTTGAAGCTTCACACTGAAGCACCAGATTAGACATTACTAAATTGTAGGAACTTGTGCCTCGCCGCCCTCATCTTATTGAATCATGAGTGGTGAAGCCTTCATTAACTTTTTTTTTGCAAAAGGCTTGAGTTTTATGAGCCGACTGTGAGAGAGGTTTTCTTAATAAAACGCCTGTGAGTTTTACGAGTTGCCTGTGAGCTGCTGAAAGGTTTTCTTAGTAAGCGATTCGTGAGTTTTACGAGCTGCGTGTGTGATAGTTTCTCTTGGTAAGAGGTCGGCGAGTTTTACGAGTTGCCTGTGAGCTGCTGAGAGGTTTTCTTAGTAAGCGATTCGTGAGTTTTACGAGCTGCGTGTGAACATGGTTTCTCTAGGGAAGAGTCTGGTAATTGTTAGAGAAGCCTGGGAGATATTCTCTCTTGAAAAAAAAAAAAATCTGAGTGTTTTACGAGCGCTTTCAAGAGTTTACTCTTGGTGAGGTGTCTGTGTTTTATGAGCTGTCTGAGAGGTCTGTTTTTTATGAGATCTTTGAGGTGTCTGTGTATTATGAGCTCTCTGAGATGTCCGTGTTTAATGAGCTCTCTGAGATGTCCGTGTTTTACGAGCTGCCTGTCAGAGGTGTTTTAGTTTATATAGAAGGGGTAAGAAAGTTTCTTAAAAGACCAAGAGAAATAAATACATCGCTATTTTTTTGCGTCCATAGATAAACATCTTCACTACAGACACATTAACACTCCACCTACCCTTTTTTAATCCCTCATTTTTTTATTCCTGTGGTTTACATCGTCTTCCACAGACCCATCTGTTGATACGGAAACTTCCAAACTTCTAAGTACATTTGCTTTCTCTATTTTTTTAATTTCTTAATTTTCCAATCTGATTTCCAATTTTTCATTCTTAAACCGTTTTGTTACTCTCATCACCTCTCACTTTTCTGTGTATTTTAACACACTCTACAAACCTTATATATATATATATTCTCAGGAAGAAACTGGAAGAATTGAGGAGAATGGAACAACGAATAGGCAATCTTGACACCCATGATGCCTTGTACCTCCTCACAAAATGCTTGAGTCTGCCCAGGTTGACATATTTCCTAAGATGTGCTCCTTCATATGATAATCCTATACTGCACGAATATGACAGTATCCTGAGGCAGATCTTTACTAAAGTACTTAACCTTACTCTAGAAGATGGGCAGTGGGACCAAGCTACACTCCCAGTCAGACTAGGAGGCATTGGTGTCCGCAAGTCATCTCAGATTGCTCTACCTGCTTTCCTGTCTTCATGCATTGCATCCAGAGGGCTTGTAGCAGCAATTCTCCCTGAACATCTTAGGGACACGATTGGAATCCATGACCAAAAGTTCGTTGATGGAGCCAGGATCTGGGATAACCTAACAGGCTCTGAAACCAGGCCTGCTCCCCCAACAACTACAAACAGTCGCACTGGGATGGCCCAATAGTAGAGAATATAGCCTCAGCAATGCTTCAGAGTGTGTCAGGGAAGGATAGAGCCCGCCTACTTGCAGTGAGAGCTCCTCATGCAGGGGACTTTCTTTGGCTGTTCCCAACTCCAGCCTTGGCACACGCCTCGACCCACAGACCATCCGCATTGGTGTTGCCCTTCGACTTGCCGCCCCTATTCTCGCCGAACACAGGTGTATTTGTGGCAGTGAAGCAGCAGACCGATTCGGGTACCATGGTCTTGTGTGTCGTAAATCCGAGGGAAAGATTGCAAGACATGAAGAGGTTAATAACATTATCAAGAGGAGCCTCACAACAGCCGGATGCCCAGCAGTAAGGGAACCACCCCAACTATGCAGATCTGATGGCAACCAAAAGCGTCCAGATGGTATCACCCTTCAAGCCTGGACAGACGGCAAGCAGGTGGTGTGGGACTACACATGTGCATCTACCTTGGCTGATACCTATCTCCAGTACACCAGGGAGGAAGGAGGGGCTGCTGCCACCTTCAGGGAGTCCCAGAAGTCGAGAAAATATGGAGAACTTGCCCATCATTATATGTTTGTTCCCATAGGCTCAGAGACCCTTGGCTCATGGGGAAAGAGTGCATCTAAGTTCCTCAAGGAGCTGGGCAAAAGACTCAACAGGGTAACTAGGGATCCCAGGGCAGCTAGTTTTCTGTTCCAGCGACTCAGCGCTGCTGTTCAGAGGGTAATGCATGCTGTATTCTGGGCACGCGCACCAGCTCGGAAGAGCTGGATGAGATTTTCGCATTATAATCAGTGACAAAGATGTAACAATATGTACTAGACATGTATCTCTCACCTCGTGTACTGTATATATATATATATATATATATATATATATATATATATATATATATATATATATATATATATATATATATATATATATATATATATATGTATGTGTGTGTGTGTGTGTGGGAGTGTGTGTTGGTGGCTGGGTGTGTATGTCGTGCCGAATAGGTAAAATCGGTCAATTAGCAAGAACTAATTTAAAATTAAGTCCTTTCTAAAATTTTCTCTTATACGTTTAAAGATATATATTTTTCATTTATGTTAATGTAAAAAATAATAATTTTGTACCAAAAGAACCTTAGAAAACTTACCTAACTTTATTATAATAAGAGCAATTTAATTTTGCCTAATCCAACTAAATATATTTTAGATAAGTTTAAAATAATTTAATAATAAACAAACACAATGTAATATATTTTTTCATTAGGTTCAGAATGATTTTTGAGAAATAATTTCATACACAAATTTTCGCTTGCCTTATTCGTCAAGAGCGTTGCTATTTAAGCAAAACTGGAAGTTTTACCTATTCGGCACGACATTCGTTCGTGGTTACAATAATATAATATACTGCTTGTTGAGCTAGTACACCAAACAGGGAGTAGAATGAAATTAGCTTAGAGGCGTCCACACCACCGTATGTCCTTGGGTAGCGAGAACAACATCCAGTTCTGCTGGATGCGCTACTCTTAAGGATTGTGTGGTTCAGTGGTCTAAGGCGTCATGTGCTTTCGCTCACCATAAGGCGGGCCAAAGCAGCATGGGTTCGGCCATGACGCCTTAGATCACTGAACCACACAATCCTTATATATTTATTTATTTATATAAGAGGCGTGCTTAGCAGCTGCAAACTAATTTAGGTAAACATCAAAGACCACCATACACACGCTTTAAAAGTCATCGAGTAAGCCCATCAATCTTACGCAACATGTAAAAAAAAAAACATGTGTAACATTAACCCCTGAGCAATCCTACGAAGTTTTCGAGAACACTAGCATTGCATAGTGACCCAGTCCCCGGCATCCCAACACACATTATCTTTACGTCAGGAAATGCCTCATTGACACTAAGCCAGCAGGGAGCCATACAGGGCCTGAAGACTGGAAGGTAATCAGCGTTGTTCCTAGGAAGAGGGTGGCAGCTCCAGTTATTTGGTTGTAAGTGGTATTGTGATACTGAACTTGGGAAACAATACTTGCGTACAGTTCAGAGCATTTATCAAATGAAACGTTTCTTTTAATAAATGTCCTGAAGTGTGCACAAGTGTCTTTTTCTTCACTTATTTGGATCAAGAGCCCTTCACCAGCATCAAGGAACCCTCTTGAATAACATCTGCAAGTTGTTAACGCGACAGAAACCCTCCTGGCCGCCCCTACCCATCTTAATGTCTTTTAACGAGCTCAATACCCGTAAAACACCCTAATAGTGAGCTCCTAACAACCATATTAACACATTTTAGCAACCATAATGAAGGCCCATAAGCTCCGTAATACTCTAACACGGCTATTTAATCCGTGAACGATATTACAAGTACACACACACCCCTTCAAGGAAGGTTCTGAGACGTCGCTGAGGGGCTCTTGAAGGCAAGATACTGGCAACCCATCAGTCCCTTCCATAAATCGAATCTGATTGTCTCCCCTTGCCCCTGGGTGCTGTGCAACTTATCCCTACGGAGTTAAGGCTTGCCCCTAATACTACAGTTTAATAATAATAATAATACTAATAATAGGTATACCATTAAACTGTAATAAACTTCTAAATAAGACGTCTATTATACTCTAACGAGCCCAGTCCCATAGATAAGATTTCTATCATAATATAATTATAATAATAATTATAAATTATTATTACTATCCCCATTAACACATACTACCCTAGGAGACGTCCTATTACTTTTACATTCATATGGGTGCGCTAAACCCGTAGGCGTCAACCAGCGCCTGGAAAAACTGGAAGGCTTTCAGGAATTGGAGCACAGGTCCAACTCCATAGATCAAGAGCACCTAACTAGCATCAAGGAACCCAACCTGCGGGGGGGAAGGGGGTCCCACCGAGGAAGGGTGACCCCTCCAAAAAAAAAAAAGCACAGGAAAGCGCTAAGCCCGCAGGGATCATACAGCGTACATGATAGTGTCAAATTCTGATGTGTGAAGAGGATGATATCTCCAATTCTTTATGTCTGGAATCCTTTTCCAGTATCGAGGCGCCTCTCACCCCTCCCCATCACTCTCCTACAATTTCCTTTGGAGGGAGTACTACATTGCAGGAGTCTCTCTGAGAGCTTCTGCACTCCAGGGCCCAGCAGCTGGGTGATGCATATCCACCATGATATTTACATAATGTTGCAAGTTTGCATAGCTTGCTAAGTAAGCAACCATAACATTTGAATCTAAATACGAAAATAATGCTTTCTTGGCGGGGGTGCGGGGTGTTAAATGCTTCTCTCTTACGCTGAAGGTTTCGTTAAAATGCTGATGAAATTGAAGTTGCTTTCTAATTGCTTTCTTTTCTCTGGTGTTGCATGATGAGGTGAAGAAATAATTCTTAGAAACGGGAAGTTTTTAAACATTCGAGGTTTATTATTATATATATATATATATATATATATATATATATATATATATATATATATATATATATATATATATATATATATATATATATATATATATATATATATATATATATATATATATATATTTTTTTTTTTTATTTTTTTATTAACACATCGGCCGATTCCCACCAAGGCAGGGTGGCCCGAAAAGAAAAACTTTCATCATCATTCACTCCATCACTGTCTTGCCAGAAGGGTGCTTTACACTACAGTTATAAAACTGCAACATTAACACCCCTCCTTCAGAGTGCCGGCACTGTACTTCCCATCTCCAGAACTCAAGTCCGGCCTGCCGGTTTCCTGAATCCCTTCATAAATGTTACTTTGCTCACACTCCAACAGCACGTCAAGTATTAAAACCATATGCCTCCATTCACTCCTATCAAATACGCTCACACATGCTTGCTGGAAGTCCAAGCCCCTCGCACACAAAACTTCCTTTACCCCTCCCTCCAACCTTTCCTAGGCCGACCCCTACCCCGCCTTCCCTCCACTACAGATTTATACACTCTCGAAGTCACTCTGTCTCGTTCCATTCTCTCTACATGTCCAAACCACCTCAACAACCCCTCCTCAGCTCTCTGGACAATCGTTTTGGTAATCCCGCACCTCCTCCTAATTTCCAAACTCCGAATTCTCTGCATTATATTCACACCACACATTGACCTCAGACATGACATCTCCACTGCCTCCAGCCTTCTCCTCGTTGCAACATTCATCACCCATGCTTCACACCCATATAAGAGCGTTGGTATAACTAACTATATATATATATATATATATATATATATATATATATATATATATATATATATATATTATATATTTTATATCTATCTATCTATCTATATATATATATATATATATATATATATATATATATATATTATATTTTATATCTATCTATCTATCTATCTATATATATATATATATATATATATATATATATATATATATATATATATATATATATATATACATATATATATATGTATATATATATATATATATATATATATATATATATAAATTTACTAATTTATTTAGTGTGAAGCACATTCGTTCAAGCCCTCTGCTGGTCAGAGATAAAATACAGCCTCTTTTAAAAAAATCAGTTTAGTTTCTCTCAGACTATCAAGAGCTTCTCATTTATGTCCTTTAGTTCTAATATTTTTGCAATTATTCCTTCTATGTTAGTAAATAAATTTACAATTGTGTTCATCTTCCAATTACCTTCTCTCTTTCACTTGTTTTAGTTAGGTTATTATTTATTCACAGGTCGGTACGGCCTTATTACTTAGTAAAAAATAAAAAATTAGCTTTTCCACTCTTTTGTCTTAATTTAACCTCTTAGCAATATTTGTATAATCTTTTATTTTTTTCTCTATCCTTCTTTGAAAAGTCTTATATAATTTGAATAATTACCAACTTCTAGTTTCTTTATGTCACTGTTTTTATTTAACATTTTTTTCCTTATTGTTTAACCTGTGTCAATGTTATTTCCAGTAAAGTTCACACAAATATGTATAAATATTGCATATTTCGACGTTTCAGAGTACTTGGAGGTATATTCTGACTTCATTTTGAAGCTATAATTTGTAGATTATCACACTTTCAATCGAAACTGATGATAATTTAAGATTTTTGGGACTATTTCCTGCATACCTCTAAAATTAAATCACCTTTCATTACTTTTGTAACTTGTCTGTATCCCTCAATACGTTCTTCAATCCCAAAATTCATTTTATGTTTTGTAAATCTCAATTGTGTATTGTTATTCTTTGATTTTTTTCTGTGGAATTGTGTCGTTATTGGCACATTAAAAAACAGTAGGCCTATACTTGGAGATTTTCTACTTGTAATTATTTGCAATCTGTTTTAGTTCCTGGATTAATATGAGTTCTGACAATAAAATCCTTGAGTAACTTTAGGTATTTCGGCGTAACTACCTTCAGTTTTAGCTTTCTTCTCTTCTAGCCCATTTCTTCTCTTTCTCGATGTTTTTCTTCACTATAACACAGGAGCTAGCTGCATCTGTGTTATAGTTATATTCTGCACTTAGTTATTCCACCATAACTTTCTGTTTCAGTTATGTACTTTTTCAAGATTTTGATTTCTTCCTCTATATCATTCTTATTTTTAGTCAATTCCTGATGTATCTCCTCAATTTGCTATATCTTTTTACTCCTTTTTTATTATTTTGAGTATTTGTTGTATTGATATCTTCCTTCTATTGATTTTTCATATATTCCTTGTGTGTGTGTGTGTGTGTGTGTGTGTGTGTGTGTGTGTGTGTGTGTGTGTGTATGTGACCTCTCTAACCTAATCACTCAATATAAACATTTACCAAACACTCACGTTTTATGAGTTGCACAATATCACTAACTCACAGACGCCATATTCGAGGCTGCTGCCGCAGGACACAAAGGCGTATATAACATCATACTCTCGTGTCCATCATCAGTATATTTATTCAATTTATCTATTAATAAAATACCATGAAATGTTTTTTTTTTTTTTTTGCATAATGTTTTCACTCGTAAAATACTGAATGCGATAATCTCTGATGATTAATTTTTAGGGACTTCAAATAAATGGTGTTGACAGTGCTCAAATACAATGCTGTATGTGTGCAATCCAGGGAACTGTATGCATACACTATGTACATTCCCTGTTATGTGTACACTATGTGCACAGTCGTCTGTGTGTAGACATGAATTAATGCCTCTTTTTCTATCAATTATAAATATTTACCATCTCTGTGAAAGCTGTTTTGGTTTACTCTCTTGGGCAGACAACCTGTACGGCTCAGTCAGGGAATGTCTTGCCTGGAAACCACTGAAAAAAAACACGGCTACGTGTGTCTAGAATCTTACTATAAATACGAACACTATCGCGCAGAACACCGCTGTGCTCATCTCTGAAGTTTAATACACAAATAACCCGCACGTGGGAAAGAGAAGCATATGACGACGTTTCGGTCTGACTTCACCATTTGCAAGTCACTTGTAAATGTGATTCGTAAAGGGTCTAAGTCGGACCGAAACATCACCAGAAACTTTTCCCTTTTATGTGCGGGTTATTTGTGTATTGTTCCAGTCATGGTATTGTGCCTTTTTGTTCTCAGAAGTTTAAGGTAAAATGATTCTACCTCGTTGACGGATCTTATATGTGTAACACTTAGAAATATCTTTATTACCGAAAAGATTCGCCTCCGTAGCGGGCTTCATCAGTTGAATGCAGAGATGATTACAATACCAGAGTCAGTAGAAGGAAAGAAGGAAATTTTTAGATGATCAGTCCCTCTGCCTACATTTATACGACTCTTTCTCGCCATAACAATTGCAATCAAATGAGCTTTCACCCAATGAACTTGATTTCTCCCTCTCTCTCTGTCTCTGTACACACAGGATATATACAGCGAGAGGTGTACGTTGTTCAGTGTACATATGCTTTGAGTTTTATCCCTATTTTTAGAGATTAAAATACTCTTGAATGATGGTGTACAGGTGACATTCAGCCTTAATGACCCTTTGAAAACTCGTCGACAGGTTATAAGCCCCATTAACTAACCAGTCAGTCTCTCTCTCTCTCTCTCTCTCTCTCTCTAGGCATGATGAAGCTCCCATATCAAAGACTTTTCAATAAACATCCCAGAAATTTATAGGAGATTTATTTACATACTCGACGGCATTTGGTATCCCAACAATACGCCTACACATTTAGCCACTACATCCGGTTTCACAAATTCTCTATCCAGTTCTCTAACATACATACAATTCCATAATACGTTTACACAACTCACCTCTACATCCAATTCCACAATTCTTCCACAACTCGCAGCATTGCTTCTGGGGAATGCAAAGCGATTTTTATTTAAAGCACGGCAATGCGTTTTCCAATACATAAATCTCATGTATTGGAAATTTATAATGAAAATAAATATATACAAAATAAGTGTAGGTCATTCAGCGTAAGGAGTAGAGGCTCGACCCTCCGTCATATAATTGAGAGATACGCTAGTGAACTAGCATCAATATGTCGAATATAATCTTCACAACTTGCGGAGTTATATGTTATTTAAGGCAGTTTCAATGCACTACTGACTGAATAAAGATTAATTCCAATTTTTAAAGGTGGTGGATCGGTAAGCCAGCTGAAGGTCTCAGTCACATTACCAAAAGTTCCACTAGCGGATCATTACCTAATCTAATCTTAACTAACCAAATCTTACCTAACTCGACACCCAAAATACCAGGGTTAGATCCGGGGAAGAGTGGAGAGTCTAACATTTTTCGTTGTCCATGTTCACTCAGCAGTAAATAGGCATCTGGGTGGTATCCTGGGGAAGGGAGGGTAACATACCTTGGATAGGGTCAGGATCTGGAATGAGCTGAGGTAGGCTGACAGCTCTTAGCCTGTGAACGTGTTGTGTAAGGGTACCGTCTCTTAAACTGTAACTTCAACGGCAACACTTACCTGTCACCTTACGTATTCCAGAGACAGAAAAGACAACAATCCTATCAGAGGAAAAACAAAAATGAGAAGCGGTCTTTTGAGAATATTGTAGAACAGATCAGTTTAGGTATGACCCAGATCTGGAAATTTATACCAAGAACATTGGCAATAACTCCCACGCTGTCTTACACTGAGTGTTTTCCGCCCTCGAGCCTGTGAACGGGAAGGGAGAGAGAGAGAGAGAAAGATAGAGGAATAGAGAGAGAGAGAGTAAGGAGATGAAGAAATGAACATAAGAGAAAACGCTAAGAGACTCGGTAGAAAATCTGAGGGGAGGAGGAGAGAAAAGTAGGTAGGGGAAATTTTCGAACGGGTTTACGAATGAACTTAAAGCCTGATGGAGGGATGGAAGTGATGGAGGGATGGAAGTGATGGAGGGATGGAAGTGATGGAGGGATGGAAGTGATGGAGGGATGGAAACATAAAAAAAAAGAAGGATTTGAGAGAATTGGAGATTTAGGTCACAGAAAATATGGGAAAAGTAAAAAAAATATTGGGAAAGAGAAGGAAATATATAGAGATGGAAAAGGAACAACATGATAATGTAATGAGTAAAGCTTATGAATATAAAAGCATTAATAAAGTCAAAATAGGAAGGTAATAAACTATTAGGCTTAAAGTAAATTATTAGGCTTAAGAAAGTAAATTCTGCTTAACAAAGCAAATTATTGAGATTAAGAAATCAAATTACTGGTCTTATGAAAGCAAATTATTGGGATTTAGGTAAATTATTGGGCTGAAGAAAGCAAATTATTGGGCTGATAAAAACAAATTATTGGGCTGAAAAAAGCAAATTATTGGGCTGAAAAAAGCAAATTATTGGGCTGAAAAAAGCAAATTATTGGGCTGAAGAAAGCAAATTATTGAGATGAAGAAAGCCAATTATTGGGCTCAAAAAAGTTATTGGACTCAAGAGAGCAAAGTATTGGGTTTAAAGTAAATTACTGACCTAAGAAAGTAAATTATTAAGCTTAAAGTATTGGATTTAAGAAAGCAAAGTATTGAACTTGGAATTGTAAAGACAACGAAATAAAGCTTAGATGACAAGTTAGAAGGAAGAGAAGACAAAGAATAAAAAATGAGAAAAGAAGAAAGGAAAAGAAAATTTACGAAGAAAAGACATAAATGTAGAGGAAACAGAGTATAAAAATACAGATAAAAAGATAATATATAAGGAAAGAAAAGAAGACAAAGTATAAGTGAAAACAGAATACAGAGCACAAGGAAAGGGGTAAAGTACAGGAAAGAAAAAAGGCAAAGCATAGAAAAGAGAAAAAACAGAGCACAGGAAAGAGGAAAAGGCAAGGCATAGGTAAGAAAAGAAAGAGCAAAGCCTAGGGAAGAGAAAAGGGTCAAGTAATAAGAGAAAAGGACAAAGCATAAAGAAAACAAATTAGGAATAGAGACTGAAGACAAACTATACGAATCAAATTATAAAAATAAATAAGGAAATAAAGGCTATCTATTACTTTCGTTAGATGGTTGAGACAAGAATAGTGAATCAATGACTACTACTATCCTCCTCTCCTGCCGGCCACTGCCAGCATGAAACCGAGGGAGGGGTAAAGGGGGGGGGGTGGAAAAGCATACCATACCGTATTTAAAAGAGCCATGGAATTTTAGAGAGAGAGAGAGAGGAGTGGAAGGTGTCATAGTTGCCTATGGTGTTTCTGTGATATTTGAATGAAGTACCTTTGTAAAACCTGGATGTGAAGTCAGAGGTATGTGAAACCGTTGGTCACTGGTAGTGGACCAGTAAACAAAGTCTACTGTATAGTTTTATTACTACAACGTCTAGGGGTATCATAAGTTCTAATTCTAGAAACAGCACTACAGGTGGATGTGAACAAGATGTCCTGAGCAGCTTCAGAGGAACCCGGTGACCTTGGCTGGAAGACTCCAATATTTGCAAATTTCAGCCGGTTATTTAAAGATTTAACATATTTGGTGACCACAGCTTCCGTGAGGAGTCTATTTCAGTGCTCCATAACTCTGAAATGAAACTCTTACCCTCATGTCACGGAGTGTCATACCACTGCTTCTTGTAATTGATTCACGATGCGCTTCCAAAAGATTCTCTTACATGAACATATCGCGCCTGTTAAAGATCTTGAAGGCTTCTATCGGGTCCCCTCTAAGTCTCCGTTTTTCTGAGGACAGATTAAATGATGTGAATCTTTCCTCAATTGACTTGTTTTTCAAAGAAGGTACTAATTGTTGCTTTCTCTGTCCCCTTTCAAGTTTACTAACGGGATTTATAGTAGTTAAGAGAGCCAGAACTGAACAATATATTCATGATGGTGTCTACTGAGACCATTATGCAATGTTAATATTGTTTCTGTGGTTTTATGCTCGGTCAACAATGCTTATAATTATTCCAAGATCTTTTTCTTCCTTTGTCTCCGGGATGATCTCCAGGTAAATTATACTCTCATCTTATATCATATACACCTTGCATATTATTATTATTATGCACATTGAAATTCATCCTCCACTCTTCTGACCACTGTGACATCTTCCCAGTTTCGAGTTACCTGCATCTATCTATCTATATCTATATATATATATATATATATATATATATATATATATATATATATATATATTATTTGTTTTAGTTTTGCCTAATATTACCAGAATTTTATATTAGTATTATTATAATCAAAACTAACCGCTAAATCAAACAGAATTTTATATAAAGCTACAGTTATTGACTTGTTAATGTTTACCGTTTGCATGCATTTCTATTATTTCGTATTAATCACTTTATATTTATCAGTACCAAAAATGAATATACACTTACAGTATTAAACTTACTATTTTGTTCTATGTTGTCTGTGACAGTCTCTTGAAGACAGGAAGTTTGCAGAGCGAACTCTGGCATTTTGCCTTTAAATTGGTATGAGTGAATACGATCCATCATAAATAAATTTTATCCTCAAACACGATGAACTATGTTAACTCTGGATTTTATACTGTCTTTACGCGCTGTATAACCCTTGTGGTTTAGCGCTTCTTTTGATTATAATATACTGTCTTTAAAATACAGTAATGGCAGTACTCTACGTAGACATCTTTATATTGCTATTGTTCATGTCAAATATATATATATATATATATATATATATATATATATATATATATATCAGATATATATATATATATATATATATATATATATATCTGTATATATATATATATATATATATATATATATATATATATATATATATATATATATATATATATATATATATATATATATATATATATATATATATATATATATATATATCAGAAACAAGACTTGGCCCAAGCACCTACCCTTGAGGGGTCACAGTGTCAGCTCATCCTCCTCGCCATTTAAAACTACTCTGTTTTCTGTATGGGAGCCAAACACTAAATCCAGTCCTGGCGATTGTCCACCATGCCGGATGTTCCAGTTTTTTAAAGTGTTGTGAAAACCAGAGAGAGAGAGAGAGAGAGAGAGAGAGAGAGAGAGAGAGAGAGAGAGAGAGAGAGAGAGAGAGAGAGAGAGAGAGAGAGAGAGAGAATGATGAATTAGATGAGAAACGATAATTTGCTTGAAGGGAAATTAATGAAAATTCCGAATCAGGAAGACAAGGCAAGAACCATAAATTAAAATCCTCAAACGATGATTATTAGGGAGGAACTCTGATAGAGGACAAAATTAATTACTACTATTATTAAGGGGAATGCACCAAACCCATAGGGATTATAAGTTCGATACAAGGGGAGGGAATAGCACCAATTCCTTGGATCAAGAGCCCTTCGCCAACTTTCGAGTGACCCCAGTGACGAGAACAATATTAATGTGCCAACTTTACTAAAAAACAAAAAAGATGATAAATTTGAGAGCTGGAAATTGTAATAAACGATAGAATAAATAAAGTGATGAATTAGGTACACAAAAACTGAAAGATATTTTTTTTACTGAAATAAAATGCCTTAACATGTAGCAATATTTTCTAGTTTTCTATGGATTTTCTAGCATTTTTAGATTTTTTTCTAAATCAAATTATTTTTGGTTAAAAAACATCAAAATAATCACTAAAGATTAGAGAATCTAGTCATTTAGAGTTAGTAATGAAATCCTGTTAGAAAAATAATTCCGAGAAAATATAATCCCACGTTACCTAATCCCGCTCACAAGTAATCCCTCATAAAGTAATCCTGCCAAAGGAATTCATTTAATATATTCCCATGTAAAATAATTCACTATACATTACTTGAACATATCAACATGAATAACTTCGTGGAGCAGAGTACATATGCAAAGAGATGTATATCCTTCACTGTATACACTCTGCTGAGCATTTGTGTGTACACACAGACGATGTGTCTGTGTATCTGTGTATACAAATAAACGTGTATCAGCTTATGTACACAGAGAGGTGACTTATCTGCATATATACACAATGTACAAAGAAGGGTGTGTATATCCGTACACCGGGAGATGTGTATTTCAATGTATGTGCAACTAGGTGCACATACAATGTAGATGCACAGAGATGTGCAATAGTGCATCTTTCAATGTATGAATACCAAGAGATGTGTGTCTCTGTGTATATTCTCTAATAACATACATGAATTACATTATGAAAAGAATTGAAGTATCATTGCTTGTTAGAGTACCAGTGAAGTGCAGCCTTAAAGATTCTTGTACAGTTGACAGGATTTGAACCTCACAAACAAAATACTTAATGTAATCCTGCCCAAAGTAATCCTTCAAAGTGTTTAATACCTTGTGTGCTATTCTGACCCCTAATGTAATCCTCTCCTCCTAAAATTTCCACCCAAATTTAATAATGCAATAATCGTTTGATTATATCTCTGGTCACTCACGAATTATTTCACCCACTTGATAACCCCCTTAAAATATAATCGCCCCCATAAAGCAATCATCTCATTATAATTCTGAATATTATATTCATGGGGAAGGGATAAAATCGAGGGGGGTCATACAGAGCCTGGGGAATGGGAGGCATTCATGTGTGATCCAGGAAAGTGGGCGGTTCAAGTTCTTTTGATCAAGAGCCCATCACCAGCATCAAGGCCCTTTTCCTCTTAAATGTTAATAATTTCACTACTAATAATTTAAAATGGAAAACAAAACTGTATTTTGCTTAAGAAATTAGCAGCTGCATCTATTCGTGCTAAAACGAACGTAATCAACTTAGTGTGGTTTAGGGAGTAATTTTTAATTATTTGTGTTTTTCAATATAGTAGCTAAACCTTCAGACATGTCAGAAGACATCAAACATGAAAAATTAAGTTATGAAATGAAACAATTTCGTGAAGCTCAGACTGATTTTCGAGAGGTTATTGCAATAATGAATATGTACGCAGCTTGTCTGGCTAAACTATCGTTGCTTCCTAAGCCAAGTCTGCAGGTTCTGATAAAAAGCACGACACATACGTATCAATTATACTTTTGCATTCTAAACGCTCGAATTACATTCTTTCTCAAGCTCAAATGCATTTAAATCACATTATCTTTCTATTATGTACATCAGTGGAATACAATCCCGGCACTGTATATCAGCGATATACATTACATTCAAGAATATCCACTCTTAATATTTTCCAGGTGGCAAATTTTCATGTAAGACTGCAATTATCTACCATGCAACAAACTATAATCATTCTGAGACGCCAGTCCATTGTTGGTGAGGAAGCGGACACAGCAACATCTTAGAATCTTGGTACAGAGGACATCACCACAACCTACTTGATAACTTCTGGCCTAACTCTTGAGCATGACCTTCCACAGGGAAGTTCCTACCAGTGACAACACAGTCAGCTGCGCCTCCTGACTCCACGTATATAAGCACCAATCTTCCTGTCCCTCCCAGGCTGGGGGACTGATTACCTCGCCTTCCACTGTCTTCTGTGTACATACTTTTACAGACTTCAGATAATATCCATGGATTGTACTGATAAAGTCACTGAAGGGCGAAACGTCTACAAAGATACCCAGATGTTTCACATGTTTCTAATCCATCATCTTTCTGTTATCTTTTATTTTTTCTGTTTTTTTTTACTTATTACCCCCACATTATTCATCTTTATCAAATAAATGTAGTTTATTATTGTATATGTATGGAGAAGCACTAAACCGGTAGGAATCAGAGTCTAGGGAACTGGAGGTAATCAGATTAGTCTAAAGGCAATGACGGGCGATTCTAATTCGTTGGATCAAGAGCCCTTTACGGGAATTGAATGCATCCTCTTAAAGGATTTCGTAATTTACAACATAAATTATATATACATACACACACACACACATACACACACACACACACACACACACACACACAACACACACACACACACACACACACACACACATATATATATATATATATATATATATATATATATATATATATATATATATATATATATATATATATATATATATATATATATACATACTCCATGGGGAAGGGGAAGTGGAACAGAATTCTTCCTCCGTAAGCCATGCGTGTCGTAAAGTGCCGGGAACAAGGGGCTAGTAACCCCTTCTCCTGTATACATTAGTAAAGTTAAAAAGAGAAACTTTCGTTTTTCTTTTTGGGTCACCCTGCTTCGGTGGGATACGGCTGGTTTGTTGAAAGAATAGGTAAAACTGGTCTATTAGCAAGAACTCATTTAAAATTAAGTCCTTTCTAAAATTTTCTCTTATGCGTTTAAAGATATATTTTTTTTCATTTAGGTTAATGTAAAAATTTAAATTTTGTACCAAGAGAACCTTATAAAACTTACCTAACCTTATTATAACAAGAGCAATTTAATTTAACCTAATCCAACTAAATATATTTTAGATAAGTTTACAAAAATTCAATAATTTAATAATAAACAAACACAATGAAATATATTTTTTTTCGTTAGGTTAAGAATGATTTTTGCGAAATTATTGAATACACAAATTTTCTCTTGCCTTATTCGGCAAGAACAGCGTTGCTATTTAGGCCAAAATCGCAAGTTTTACCTATTCGGCACGACATATATATATACACAATGTAGATACAAATGAATACATACATATGCTGTATATATATTATGATCCTCTGAAGTGTTATTGAGATGTTGTCATTATAACTTTTCAATCAAAATTTTTTCCCAGCGTTACATGGTACAATGACATTATGCTCTGCACATTCACATTTATCATTCGTAAAAGATTGTCAGAATTTGACTGATATAATTAAGTTTAAAGCCTATCGACTACACGAAGGTCATTAAGGCTACGTGTAGTGTGTTCCCAACCAGACAAGAATAATTTCATCCCAGAAATTGGTATTAATGTAAACTAAGCTGCTAGTAGGTATACTGAGCTCTAAGCGGAAATACACAGTTCTAAATGCGTATACACTGAGGTGTATACACCTCTCTGGTGTAGTTCCGTCATTTCTGTCCCTTCAAACTCATTCTAAATTTCTATTTTCCTTCAAATCTACCATCAAAATTTCTATCCTGCTTCAAATCTACCATTAAAATTTTAATCCTCTTTCAAATCTACCGTCAAAATTTCTATCCTCTTTCAAATCTACCGTCAAAATTTCTATCCTTTATATCTACCATTAAAATTTCTATCCTCCTTCAAACTCGCCATCTAAATTACTCTTTCAGAAAAACTCTAAATTTATATTCTCCTCCAAACCCACCATCTAAATTTCTCTTTCAAACTCATCTTCTAAATTTCTATCCTTCAAATCACCAATAAGTCATTATTTAATATGTATTCAAAGAGAA
Organism: Cherax destructor; assembly: GCA_009830355.1. Classification (NCBI taxonomy): domain Eukaryota; kingdom Metazoa; phylum Arthropoda; class Malacostraca; order Decapoda; family Parastacidae; genus Cherax; species Cherax destructor. Next base: position 134,780 of record WNWK01000641.1, read on the forward strand.
GCGCCAAACCCGTAGGCATCAGACAGCGCCTGGAGAACGAAAGGAAATCAGCACTGACCCTCAGAAAACAGCTCAAATCCCTGGGATCAAGAGACATGCACCTGCATTAAGACACTCAGCATCCTTCTTGACGAGTCACAAATATCAACCTCCTCTATATTCAAGTATTATTGTAATTCACCATATTTATCAGGCTCATCTTATTATTCACATCATTTATCAAGCCCGTTTCATTATTTACATCATTCTTCTTTACTTTCTGCATTATATTCATTATTCACCGTTATTTACATGCTCCTCGCCCCTCGTTATCTCATTAAGCAATTATCCTCCCCTACTCAGCCATTTTTAATGATGATATTGTTCATATTATTAGCTCCGTAGGTAGTTTTATAGGTCATTACCGAGGTTAAGAAAGAAAGGGAGAGTGAATGAGTGAGAGTGAGAGAGAGGGAGGGGAGAGATAGACACAGCTGGACAGACACAGACAGACAGACAGACACACACACACACACACACACACAGATGACTTCCAATAAAAAACACCTTCCTCTCTCCTCTCTCTCTTCCTCTCTCCTCGAGACCTAGCGACCCGTTCCTTCTCATTTACTTTAGAATGTAGCAAACTTGACAGGTAAACAGAATGAATGTTCATTAATTTCTTGTCAGGTGCTGTGCACCTGCCGCGGCTCATTTTCTGCCAAATGCAGTAAAGTTAATTGGAAAATAAATATACAAGATAATGTATATATTATGCCGTAATAGTAAGTCAGAAACTGTCAAACTTAAGTTTTCTAATTAAAATACTTTGCCCAATATATATATATATATATATATATATATATATATATATATATATATATATATATATATATATATATATATATATATATATATATATATATATATATATATATATATATATCTTATACTGGGACAATTTGCTTAAATTGGTTTATAGGGACGATTTTGATTTCCCTCTATATATTATCTTCTTAGCTAGTAGTCCATCTATTAAGTGTCAACGTCTGCACAGTGCCATAATTAGAGGAAGGGGGAGCTTTAAGCTCTCTGTGGTCATAAATTTCCTGGTGAATGAGAGGCGATCAGGTTCGATGTAGGTAAAATTCTTTGAATAAAGTGTCGGTTGGGATCAAGAACCAGTGGTCAAGATCAAGAGCAAGTCGTTGGGATCGAGAGCCAGTCGTAGGGATCGAGAGCCAGTCGTTGGGATCGAGTGCCAGTCGTCGGAATCAAGAGCCCGTCGTCGGGATCAAGACACAACCCTTGAGTGATACGAAATCAAGACCATCTTCTGAGTGCTCTTCAAGGCAAGCGGATTCCAGAGGAATACTCACAGATGCGTATTTTCTAAGACTAATTATTATTGCTATATTAAAAAAAAACTTCGCTAAACTCGTATGGGTTAAACAGTGCTACAAAGACTATGCATAACAACACACACAAGAAGCAGTGATGACTTCACACCACCATGATATTATTAATTATTATTATTATTATAGGCTTAAGCAGTCTCTAAACCCTATGGTGTCATGCAACAACTTAACACCCAGAATCACATTAAGTTACAATTTTTTTTAGGTAAGGGAAGATTGTGTTTGTATGTCAACTCACTTCCTGATGGCATAAATGTTTTAAAATCGTGTGTCACTTGTTTGCTTCACCGAGCGTGACGCACATACTGCCTGGCTATCCTACCGGGAAGCTCCTGGGCATGATCGGCTAGTTCCCGGTGCTCAGCGAGCGTATACACGGCCGGTTGCCACTCAGATACACACCATGGACAAGCTGGGCTAACGCCAGGGATGTCCCACACACACTGAGGCTCGACCCACACTGAGCCAGCCAGCCACCACCACCACCACAGCGCTGCCGTGGCCAGCCCACTGGTCTTACCGCACCTGCCCAGGGCTGGTTAAATAGGTTTAAAGACTGTGGACTACATAGTCATTAAGGCTTCATGTCACCTGTGTAGTATACACCAGTTATGGATACTCTGATATAAGGATTAGAGCAAACTCCCAGCGTATATACACAGATACACACGCCTCATATGCATATGCCCTTGTTATAACAATAAGCTAGGTATAACATATACAAGCGCACACACACACACACACCATAATATATATATATATATATATATTTGAAAGGCACAAACATGAATACAGTTGTACAATAATATATCAAAGATTATGAATCTCCTCCAGCTCATCTGATGCTGGACGCGAGCCAACTGTGCGGCAAGCATTTCCCCTGTGGATGCCCACGCTGAGGCGCTGCAACTTGAAAGTGGCTACTCTTGGGTTCCTGGTGGGGTCAGTGAGTCTGGAACCCAGTTCTTTGAGGAAACACGTGGCACTCTTTCCCTGTGATCCCGAGGTCTCTGATCCCACTGTGAGAAATTGATACTGATGACTTATGTCTCTGTACTTGCTGATTTTGTACTCCTCCCTCTGATCTACAGCACCCCACTGTTTACCAACACTGTGACGGATGTAGGTGTCAGCCAGCGTCGACACACAGGTATAGTCCCATGCTAAAAGCTTGCCATTTTTTCAAGGATAGATGGGTATTCCGTCGGGGAGGTTTGTGGGGTGGGAGTATAGCTGAATGCTAGGGATCGTGACTCTCAGCCGGGCACCCAACAGTAGTAAGGCTCTTTATGATGTCGTTGACTTCATTGTGTCTTGCATGCCAGCTCTTGGTTTTGGAGCAGTTTAGACCAAGTAGACCATGTTGGTCGGCTTGCACATCACCGCAAATACACGTATATTCCATATGGATTGGGGCAGCAAGGTGGAGAGCCACTGCAATATGGAGGGTCTGTGAGTTGAAGCATGTTCCCATTGCCAAAATGGGAACTGTTTGGATGAAGTCCTCAGAGTGATGTGCGCTCACAGCTTGGAGACGGGCAGTCTTCCTGTTGGATATTGAAGACCTAAGCATGTTGTCGTGCATCTTTTCAGCGATGGGGCCGTCCAAACTGGATTGTTTGTAGGCTAGTGCTGCATTAGGTTTTTGTGCTGGAGCAGTGAGACTCTTCCATTCGGTAATGTCACTGGTGTGGCTAGGATTATGTATTTCTGCTAAGAAACCAAGTTTGCAAAGAAGAATTTGTTTTATTAACTCGTCTGATGCTATGGAGGTGAATTAGAAAGTTAGTAGGGCAATCTGGGAGGAATTCCATATTCCAAGCTCCCCAAACCTGATTGGAAGTCAGGCTTGCAGTCACTGTCCATCTTCAAGGAAAAAAGTCAGTACATTCTCTAGCATGGTCTTTAGGAGGAGTCATACTCCTCGAGTTTCAGATTGCTGAAGGCTGGAAAACATCTCAAGCATATATATATATATATATATATATATATATATATATATATATATATATATATATATATATATATATATATATATGTCGTGACGATTAGGTAAAACTGGTCAATTAGCAAGAACATATCTAAAATTAAGTCTTTTCTAAAATTTTCTCTTATACGTTTAAAGATATATTTTTTTCATTTATGTTAATGTAAGAATTTATAATTTTGTACCAAGAGAAACTTTGAAAACCTACCTAACCTTATTACAACAAGCGCAATTTAATTTAGCCTAACCCAACTAAATATATTTTAGATACGTTAACATTAATTTAATAATAAACAAACACAATGAAATATATTTTTTTCGTTATGTTGAGAATGATTTTGGCGAAATTATTGCATACACAAATTTTCACTTGTCTTATATGGCAAGGTGAGCGTTGCTATTTAAGCCAAAATCGCAAGTTTTACCTAATCGGCACGACATATATATATATATATATATATATATATATATATATATATATATATATATATATATATATATATATATATATATAGTGAAATTCCAATCGCTTTCGTGACTTCTCACATTATCAAGTTCCTTTTTAATGTGAGAAGTCACGAAATCGCTTGGAATTTCGCTATTTTTTTTTTCGCAGTGGTTGTTCTGTATATTGTGATATATACTAAGTAAGCAACCCAGATTCAACAATGCTCTAATCGGAACAAGTGACGGCCTTTACACACTCTGACAATCTTTATGAACATATAAGAGGTGTTCGCCTTGACACTAACAATGCTATCTTCTGTAATGTTACAGATCACAGCTATCCTATTAATTGCTCCTCTGCTAAGCCTATCTGTATTTCTAACTTTCACAGACGCCGTCTTGTCGAATCTACCCTTTTACATAACATTCTTTATCCTTAGTCCTGGTTTTGCTACTGTTGATGCCTTCCTTTATCAATGCAATGTCAGATGGTCTATTCTTCAGAACACTCGTGACTTGATTTGACCTGACCTTTGTCTCTACCTCTCCTTTCGCCTTGTCTTCTATTTTTCTTTTTTGCCTTTCCTATCTTCTGTCTTTCCCCTTTCTTGCATTGTTTTTTTTTTCTAGCATGGTCTAGTTGACCTTCTGCAGTGCTCCTCTGGCCCCTGGGAAGTTGTGTCCATGTTGAGCTCTTTGGATCTCCACCGCCATGAGTTGTATAGTAATTTACTCTCATTACTCTGTCACTAATCTTGCCCAGTATCGGCCAGTGGGTCTGCTGCAATGCTCCTCTGCTTTCCTTGTTCTTATGTACTACCATTACTAATAATACAAATTCTTTCACTACTATAATGCTCTCTACTATTCCACCACTAGTTCTACCATTGCTAATACTACTGCAACCACCATCTTTACTACCACTCTGGTCACCATTATTACTACGACTACTACTACTCCTATTACTACTACTATTACTACTACTACTATTATCATTTCTCCCTTCTTCCTCCTACCGACCTGTATTTTGGTCTCCTTCGCCTTTTCTCACTTATTTTTGACTTGACGATTCTGGAGGTACTGAAACGTCGTCTTCAATGCGGGTTATTTGCTGATGTGAGTAGAGAACCTTACTAGGCAACAGAAACTAGTTGCAAGGAAGCATTCATATGTGTAAACAAGTCAGGTGTACCGAAAATGGAATACTGGACCAGAAAACTAATGATGCAGTAAATGACTCAGTATGATTAATGTGTTGATGCATAAAAAATCCATTCGAGTAGCAGCTCAGGTCAGAGAAGGCGACACACCATCAATAAAAGACTTTGGGTTTATTAAAGGAAAGATGTTCAGTGAATTTATGAGTTGATGACAGTGGAAGATTAAGGAACAGAATGATAACGTGGGCAGCACTCTATATATAACAGAGCTGACCTTGGCTGGGAACAGGAACCAGCAACTCAAGTCTGGCAACACTCCATCCATTTTCATAGAACTGGAGTTTACTAGATGGAAGGAACTTGGGTAAGGCATCACACTTAGAATTGTAGACTAGAATTTAGGGTACTAGAAAGAGAAAATTCAGGAGTGAGAAGGCAACACAATCAATACTTGCCATGGTGTTTACTAGAAAAGTTCATTACAAGTTATCTAGGACCTTGGATCAAGAGCCCTGTATCCGCATCAAAACTTATCCGAGTACGGGGAGCATATAACTCCAATTCCTTTTATCAAGAGCCTTCTCCAGCTCCAAAATTCCTCTCTTGAAAAAATAACTCCTTAAAAATCAGTCTTATCGCGACGTGAATATATTTCTTTCATCTTAAATACTACAAATTAAGTATGAATGACTTTATATTTGGTTAGGTTTATATATTATATTATATATATATATATATATATATATATATATATATATATATATATATATATATATATATATATATATATATATATATATATATATATATATATATATATATTTATATATATATATATATATATATATATATATATATATATATATATATATATATATATATATATATATATATATATATATATATATATATATATATATTAATGCATACTATGTTATTTTATTCGACTATGTTTATCAATTTACAAGAAAAAATCAACGAAATATATTTATAAGAATTTTTTTTTTCCATTGTGGATACGAGGCCCTATACGTACCCCTTACATCTCTCTCTCTCTCTCTCTCTCTCTCTCTTTTCTCTCTCTCTCTCTCCTTTCTATGCTCGTTTAGTAAGTCTTTCTTTCTTTTCGTTTTCTTCCCTGCTATAATCCTTTTTCACTTGTTCTTCATTTTATTTTTACACTCATCCTCCCTGTTCTTCCTACTCCCTCCCTCCATCTCTCTTCATGCCTGTTCGTTCTTCTGCCTCCCTCTATTTCTCTTTTTTTCTTCCTTTTTTCCCTTACTTTCTTTTTTAATGTATATTTCCTTTTCGATACACCCATCTTTCTTCCTCCCTGTTCTTCCTTCATCCTGTCTCCATCTCCTTTTCGTCTTCCTCCTTGTTCTCCTTTTTCATCTCTTCGTACTCCCTTCATCTCTCCTCCTTGTACATACTTTTCCCCTCCCTATTTCTCCTCCTCTCTGTTCTTCCTTCTTCCTCCATCCATCTTTCTTCCTGCCTCGCTCCTTCTCTCCCTGACACATCACCACATCGCATCCCAAAGTTTCTCTCCCACGCCACTGAAAGGTCAGATTCATATCCTTAAAACCTCCCTGCCGGATATTCCATTTTTCCCCAGTTTCCCAGCCACTTATCCCCCGCCATTCCGTCTTTGCCTCTCCCTGACGATTCCCATTCCTGCTGTACCTCTACCTAAGGATTCCCATTCCTGCTGTACTTCTGTATGTAGGTTTATGTAGCATAAACTAACGTAAAATACCAATACGATACATGACTTAAAACGGGAATGAGTATCTGTAGATTTACAGGAAGAGTTAAGAACTAACACTGTATATATATTCTGATAATCTCTCAATTGATGTATGTACACAGAAAGCAACAGAGAAAAGGGGTATGTATCTGTGTATATATACACACTTAGAGAAATACTTTTTTGGGATTAAAGTACAGGGGAGAGTATATCGGTATATATACACTTTCAGAAACCCATTTTAGGGGGGATTAAAGTAAAGGGGTATGTATCTCGGTATATATACACTTTCAGAAACCCATTTTTGGGGGATTAAAGTAACTTTTATTGGTGGTAACAGGTGACGTGTAAATTTAATGACCGTCGTGTGGCGACAGGCTATGAACCCAATTAACCAAGAAACTCAGCTTAGGAAACTCAGAAGAGAACTAGATGTATTTCGGTGCTCATTGAGCACAACAGGAATAGTGCAGAGTGCGGCATGAGTTTCTAATGCAATTATATATTAGCGATGAACAATAAAAGCAAATCAGAAAAGGCATAATAAAAATGGCAAATTGAGACATAGACAAAAAAAATTCAGATCTTGAAATAAAAAAACCCACCAGCTTTGAAGTCAAACTGAATTGGTTTTTTCTTGTTATTTCAGAGGGAACAATATCTTAATTACACAAGCACATTAAGTCGAAGTTGCATTATCAAGTTATCAGCGCTGAAGGGGTGAGACTAATCGTATGAAGTGCTTAGAAATTTTTGCAGTAAAACCGGCATTTAAATTTTTACAGATTTTCTCCCATTAAAATGTCAAAAATTGAGACGTACGCTGGTCAAAATCAATCCAAACTTTTCACTAATACTGACTAATGATTAAGGATTAGGCAAACAAGTAAGCAGTTGTTTTTATCTAGGCTTAGGGTACATAACAAGATTTTTTTTGCAAATACAGATATTAAGGGAACAAATAAATAAATAAATATTAAATCTTGGATAACCCAAACACAGGCTAATTTCTGATCAAAAAAAAAAAAAAAAAACTCCAATCATTTCATGGAAACCAATTTGTTAAATAAAAAAGATCAATTAAAATCTTCACAACCTAGAATCAAGAGAAGCTTCCTTTGAGAACAACACACCAGTTTCTATAAGTTTGAATCCGAACAGAAGATGAATTCTCCAGTTTTCGCACAAAATCGAACAAAATTTGCACCTACGTAGACTAAACTAAAAAAAAACGCTCGTCCATTAAAAATGGATGCCTTTTAGAATTGGATTATTTCGTACCCTTTGACACGTAAAATCGGCAAAGGTGCCTCTTCGCCGTCGACAAAGTAGTAATCATCTTTTGACCGATTACATCATAGCAGAAGCAGCTTTTAAATGCTGCTGGATCCATTCCAGGAATCTGCAGCTTTGGTCATGAGGCGCCCGTACATGCTAGCAGCTGCATGAGTCTTGCCTTAGTTACCACGCATTAGGATTTAAAAATTAAAGCAATGTGGTCGAGGCCTTCTCGTGTTATGAAGAAAATAAAAGAAAAAAGTCAGGCAACTACGCAGTTTGGTGTCCCCCAAGAAAACACTGAAAGTAGTAAAATGCAATTAGATAGTTATCGATCTGGTTGGTTTGTAGGTTTCTGTAACGTCCGTCTGTGCATTATTTGAAATTTATGTAATGTTTATAATTATTTTTGTTTACAGTTATTATGATTTTATTAGCAAGGGATACCTTTTATAATCTATCACTTAGTTACCCCCCCAGGTATGCTGTTGCAATAAACCCTTATTTTTTCATATTTATTATTTTTATGATATTATGTACATTTGATGTTCAGTGAGCTGGTAGATGATCTTAACTCCGCATTGCACTAATTACATTCAAATCTCACGAAATCTTAATGACACGATTGCATTTGTGGTCACAGTGGTGCCTATGCTAACTTTCCTATGGTGTATAAATATACCTAGTTGGATGAATTTTATTGTAGCCAGCTGGCCCAGTGGCTAATGCGTCGGTCTGGAGAGTTTTATGACTCTCTGACCGCGGGTTCTATCCCCGCCCGTGGTATGGTTTACATACAAAACGAGTGGTGGACATAAATACCATAAGGCACATTTCCAGGTGAAACCTTCCACCTGTCCACACTCGCTCAGAAATCTCGGTTCACGATTTGCTGTTGACGAAGAGGACTTGAACAGACACCCTGTCTCCATTAACATAGCCTCACACACTCTGGCCTTCTTCTAGAGTATCCATAAAACACTGCAACACTTTCACAAGCACATACCTTATGTTATCGAGGACCAAATTTCTGCACCATGTTTTGTTTGTACAGTCTGAGGAATGTTACAACACTTGGCTCTGGGTGATGGAGGGAGGGAAGAGAGGAATAGAAGAGAGAGAAGAGAGAGAGAGTGAGAGAGAAGAAAGATGGCATGCATGAGAATTAGAGAATTCAAAAGAAGAGTAGGTAATGTGAAGCAAATTAGGTAGAGAAAAAGTGGAAGGGAGTAAAATAAACGAAGTGAAGGAGAGAATAGCTAAAAACAAACAGATGAAGGGAGAGCATGCAGAAAAAATGAGACAGCCAACAAAACATCTCACCAACACACGACACCACTTTATAAACGTCAGGCATAATATGACAACTCTGTATCTTGCCTTTAACGGGGATTATTAAAAAAACAAGTTTGCAGAAAATGTATTTTGCAGAGTAATCAAGGAGTGGCATTAATAAGAGTGTTGAGAGGCTGGTAATTACACGCTAGTTTGAACTGGCCCAGGAGACGGCCAAGAATCTCAAGACGCAGGTCCTTGGGAATATTGCAGGTCCTGAGGATGTTGCAGGTCCTGGGGATGTTGCAGGTCCTGGGGATGTTGCAGGTCCTGGGGATGTTGCAGGTTCTGAGGATGTTGCAGGTCCTGGGGATGTTGCAGGTTCTGAGGATGTTGCAGGTCCTGGGAATGTTGCACGTCCTGGGAATGTTGCAGGTCCTGGGAATGTTGCAGGTCCTGGGGATGTTGCAGGTCCTGGGGATGTTGCAGGTCTTGGGGACCTGCAAAGTCTGGTGAATGTTGATGGGTTGGTGGATTTTCTCAATAAAATGAAAAGAAAAAAAGGGGTAGCTTCGATGTTAATATTTTAATCGTCAGGAAACTGGACAGGTGTCAGGAGACACCTGTCAGGAGACACCTGTCAGGAGACGCCTGTCAGGAGACGCCTGTCAGGAGACACCTGTCAGGAGACACCTGTCAGGAGACACCTGTCAGGAGACACCTGTCAGGAGACACCTGTCAGGAGACACCTGTCAGGAGACACCTGTCAGGAGACACCTGTCAGGAGACACCTGTCAGGAGACACCTGTCAGGAGACACCTGTCAGGAGACACCTGTCCTGTTTCCCGACGATTAAAATATCAACACCATCAAAACTACCCTCTTTTTCCTTCCCACTTTCATTGAAAAAAACCAGCAACCCATCAACATTCACCAGACTTTGCAGCCTTTGCAGGACCTGCAACATTAACAGGCCCTGCAACATGACCCACTAACCTGAGGTTTTGGTCATCTGACCGGAGTTTTCCACAAGCTTACAGTCCATCTCGTTAAAATTTTAAAATAACTTGTGACGTGTTAGGAGGCGTAGAAGTAAGGATAGGTGGTAAGGAGGAAGTGGAAGTAGGGATAGGTGGTTAGGAGGTGTGGAAGTAAGGATAGGTGGTTAGAAGGTGTGGAAGTAAGGATAGGTGGTAAGGAAGTGGAAGTAAGGATAGGTGGTAAGGAGTAAGTGGAAGGGATACAGCGGGAGAAGAGATGATGGGAAATGGGGTAAGGAATGGCGGGGAAAGTAGGAAGAGGGGTGATGGGAGGGGAGCGAAAGTAGGAGTGTAAATGGTTAGGGAAGAGGTGTGTAGATGAGGTGGGGAGAGTTGTGAAAATAAGATGGGGAGAGAGATGTGAAAATGAGGTGAAGAGAGGTATGAAAATGAGGTGGGGAAGAGGTGTGGAAATGAAGTGAGGAGAAAAAGTATCAAAATAAGTAGGGGAGAGGTGTAAACATGAGATGGGGAAGAGGTGCGAAAATGAGGTGAGGCAGAGGTGTACTGTGTGGTCGACCACTGGACACAGGTAGTGACACTTTCCCTGATTACTAATTAACGACACTCTTGTAGTGGACACACTTTCTCTAACACATTATAGTCACTAGAAAGTCATATTTTCAAATAAAATTTTGTTTACAAATTCCATTGTTTATTGAGAAAAAATAAAGGCATAGATGTAGTATACTTAAATGTAAATGAATAGTGATATGTTTTACAAAAACCGATATTACGCACAAATTTCCTCTTGCGTAACTCTGCTCACCAAATTTTACAGGCTAAGTGTTCCTACCTCAGCTCATTTCAAAGCCCAGCTCAATTTTACGTATATTACCACTCCATATTATGCGACCCACAACAGTTAGTGGACCTACTTACTTCTAGGTCAACAGAGGCAGCAGGTGTAAGGTAACATGCGAAATAGTTTCCAACCATGCCGGGGATCGAACTATGGATATTTACTATATGAGCTGAGTGAATTACCAACTGAGCAGGAGTTGATTCTCATATCCTGGTACCGTCTCTAACCTGTCACTAGCCAGATTCACTTCCTTATAGCCTCGTGGGCCCTATCGTACCTGTTCTTAGAACTATGCATATGGCGTGTACTCACATATATGTAGTTGCATGGAACGAGTCTAAGCTTCTGGTCTCACCTCTCATCTTGCTGCTTTCTAGATTCACTCTATCCTGGCATCGTGGACCCTGTCATACCTATTCTGAAAACTACGTATGGAGTGTGTTTGTGAGGACGGTCAGTCTCGGAGAAATGTACTTCAGGAGACAACATAAGCAGGTTTCGTTACTTTGTTTCCTTACCACCTCTTATGTGTATATGTATACATATGTGTTTCCATGTACTGATTGTGTGTGTGTGTGTGTGTGTGTGTGTGTGTGTGTGTGTGTGGGTGGGGGTTATAGGAACCTGGAATAATTACAGCCAATCTCCTCGAAGATTCCGGAAATGCATTCAATTATACCCTTGAAGTTAGTATAAAAATTTGGATCGCATATCAAGAATAGTCCAAACCGATTTGAGAGTTCCTGGGAAACCCTCTTTGCGAGTTTATAACAAAGCGGAAACGCATTCTATGTCACTTCTCTCCCCTGCCCTCTGGTGGCCAATTCTCTCACTAATTAATATTCCAAGCACTCACCCTCGGCTATGAGGCGGGCAACCACCCATGTAAATTCAGTTCCACTGCCCGGAGAGACATCCATTGTAAATAGTTGACAGTGGGCGGCCACTGTAAAAGACCTGACGTTCTAAATAAGTGACAGTGGGTGGTCACTGTAAAATAAATATTTGCAAGTAGGCGGGCACTGTAAAAGTAGTATTATTATTAGACACTACAGTTGTAAATCTTGCTCATTTGGTCCAGCGTAAATATTGTCATCTTGTGGGCATCTTTTTGCAATAATCGCCGTAAATGTCGTCGTCAGTTCCTAATAATAATCATAAAACTGGTGTTAAATATAATTATAAACAAGTTATAAATTACGAAGGTTTTTTTTATAAACATAAATGTGATGTCATATGTGCATCCGATCATAAATTTCATAATATATTCAATAATAATTGCAAATTCTTTAGTATATTGAGCGTTAGTCTCTGTAAATTTGCTGGTGTATCGCTGAAAACCATTGTAAATTTAGTGACGTATTACCATATTTGGTGTTATCTACAGTGATATCCCTTGTATATCCCTTGTATATCCCTTGTATATCCCTTGAATATTCCTTGTATCTCTGGTATATTACTTGTTATATCCCTTGTATATTCCTTGTTATATCCCTTGTATATTCCTTGTTATATCCCTTGTATATTCATTGTTATATCCCTTGTATATTCATTGTTATATCCCTTGTATATTCATTGTTATATCCCTTGTATATTCATTGTTATATCCCTTGTATATTCATTGTTATATCCCTTGTATATTCATTGTTATATCCCTTGTATATTCATTGTTATATCCCTTGTATATTCATTGTTATATCCCTTGTATATTCATTGTTATATCTCTTGTATATTCATTGTTATATCATTTGTATATTCATTGTTATATCCCTTGTATATTGTAAATAGACATTGTAACCTGAAACCTGGTGTAAATTTAGAGATTCAATGGCAAATAACACATCTCATATATGTGACATTATATTGTGGCAACGTTTCGCTCTCCAAGAAAGCGAAACGTTGCCACAGTAAAGTGTCCCATTAGCTGCGCGACGACTTGACAAAGCTCCTGGGAGCGAAACGTTGCCACAGTCTTATATCTTATATATGGTTTAACTAGTAGATAAAAACTGTAAATTAGATATTCAGATAATACCGTTAATCACTGTAAAAAAATAGCTTAAATACACTGTAAATATGCAGGCAGTTATGCTGCACCAATGGCTGTAAACCTCTGTAAATAATTTAGGTAATTGTTCAGGCAATGTTATGGTTAAAAACTTTTGCAAATGCAAATTTACAGAACGAAAAATTATCGCTTTGGTTGTGAACGGAGCGTCAGTGAAATACCATTGTAAATTTAACGTTAAATTTATTGACAGAGTGTATTTATCGGGACTAGGAAAATCGGAAAATGTTAAACTGGCAATTTACATTGCTCTAAAGCTGCGGTAATTGCGTGTTCTGTAAATTAAGTGGCTTATGATAAAATGAGAAGCTTTGTAAATGGTATTTTACTGAACTAACCGATAACTATGGAACTGACGCTGAAAGCGTTGTAAATTTTACTTTTGTAAATGTGTGTGTGTGTACTCACCTAGTTGCTCACATAGTTGTGGTTGCAGGGGTCGAGTCACAGCTCCTGGCCCCACCTCTTCACTGTGTGTGTGTGTTTGTTTGTTTGCAATTGCTGGTAAATGAAATAAAATAGAAAAAAAAACACTGAACTATTTTAAAAAAGCTCAGGAATAAAAGAAAATAATGAAAAAGTCTACAAAGTCCTCTCTCCCTCTCTATATTTCTCTCCATTTGCCCTATATACCACCACTTCCCCTCTTCCTCACTTTTAATTTACATCATATCTCCCTCTCTTCCTCTCCCTCCTCTCACACTCTAGAGAGCCGTGTTCCTAACACACAAACTAGCTTTTCCCATGACAGTAACAACACATACGCAGACAGTTATTGGAGGTACATACACTTCAGAGGATTATACAGACAATTTGCTCCTTGATTAACGACACGAATCTAGACAGTGATGGGGAATTTAAGGAGATTTTCTATGGGAGTAACAGAGAAGTGCTTAGGGAGCAGAGGGACAGCCAACTTAATAATTTGTATCGGAAGACTTGTATGCATGGGAGTTGAAGTTTGTATTATTGAAAGTACTGTGTGATTGTTGCAGTCTCGGATGTTAAATGATCGCCTGTGAATCATATACTGGATCATTGAGATTTGAGAATTATTTTAAAGGGATGGAGGCTTAACCTGATACACACACACACACACACACACACACACACACACACATCACGGAACGGGTCGGGTCTGAACCCATAGCAAGTGAGTCTTAAAATTCACATGCCAGTGAGTTAACCACTTGACCAGCAATCTCCAATAAGATCATCCAACTAGATATTTCTATACACCATAGAGAAGTTAGCATAGGCCCCACTGTGAGCCCAAATGCTTGTATATATATATATATATATATATATATATATATATATATATATATATTTCATAATTTGAGTGACACTGATTTACTCTCACTTGGGAAATATTCACTAAATTAAACAAAATACTCAAAGACTCCAAAAAAAAAGAACCGCTCAAACATCATTAACTCTCACCTGCGTTAAAAATCGTTCACATTCCATAAAAAGGAAAGGAGCAACAAACACAAAATAAATATGAAATTCTCTAATTCAGAAGAACTTTTTTTTACGTCCTCAGTGAGCAGCTGGTGAATTGCCAGCAGTGGGAGAGGTGAGGGAGTAGACATGGGTTATGGGAATTACAATGAGGGAGGGGGGTTGGGAATCAAAGAGGATGTCTATTAATCAAAGCGGGATTTTGAGAATCAAAGAAGGTTTCTTGAAAAAAAGAGGATTTTTTTTGGAATGAAAGTGGAAGAATTAACGTCAAGGAAATGAGACACGTCTAGCAGATGAGACATGTCTAGCAGATGAGACACGTCTAGCAGATGAGACACGTCTTGCAGATGAGACACGTCTAGCAGATGAGACACGTCTAGCAGATGAGACATGTCTAGCAGATGAGACACGTCTAGCAGATGAGACACGTCTAGCAGATGAGACACGTCTAGCAGATGAGACAAGTCTTGCAGATGAGACACGTCTAGCAGATGAGACACGTCTAGCAGATGAGACACGTCTAGCAGATGTGAAAGGGGAATGTCTTTCATGTTTATTACAAACTCCGTCAGCTGTGAATTAATCTTAGGGGAGATTTTAGTTCTAATAGCAGAGAATTACAATTGCTTTTATTTATGAGATTTTATTTGACTAAATTTAATTTTGTTCATTGTTAATTATCTTATTAGTATTACTTTGCATTATTATTAGCTCTGTCGTTGTTACAATAATAATAAAAATAATAATAATTATTATTATTATTATTAATTTTATTAGCACACACACACACACACACACACACGTGAGACCATAACATTGCTCCCTTGTTTACAAGTTCACTTCACACCACTTTGCCACCTTACTTTCCCTTACCCCTTCACATTCCCCCTTAATCCATCCCTTAACTCACCATTAGCCACACTTTTAGACGTACTATTTAGCCACACTTTTTAACTCATTAGCAGCAACTTTAACTTATTCTTAGCTTTATCCTTAACTTCCCCTTAAGGCCTTTAACTTTTTGCTAATTCCTTCCTTAATCTCACCTATAATTCTATACTCAACCCAATTAACTTTCCATTAACCATATTAACCCCCTAAAGCCCGATATAAGTTCACTTAAACCCACATATCAGTTCACTTAACACTACCACTAACCCCCATAACTTCCCTTATCTCTCCCAATCCTAACATTCACTAGTCCCCGGCCACTTTCTTTTGATCTGTGTAACTGTCATATAGAACTGGGAAGTAATTCACTGCTGATGCATCAAATTTTACTAAAGTGTGGAATTACCCTTCCTTTTACCACCATTATGATGACACGCGGCGGGAGGACCTTTTAATCATCTGACCGAGGCCTTCCACTGGCTTACCCTTTAAAAATTATGGTTATCATTATTGATACTAGTCGAATCCGTTTGTCTATCCATCTCATTAACCTTCAGCTTATTTTGTCCACCCATTACATACCAGGATAGAAAAGTGTTGCAATCTTAATATTATCTAAACAGTAGGCGCTCTCTCTCTCTCTCTCTCTCTCTCCTCCGCTCTCTCTCATTAATAAAAAATAATAACATTAATAGTAATAATAATAATAATAATAATAATAATAATAATTATTATTATTATTAAGAAAACACATTTGTATTAATTTTATAACTACTACAGCAAACCAGACGGTCGTCTCGTATTCACAAAATTTACATAAGGCTTCTCTTCCTTTTAGACAATTCATTGTTCATACTAAATCAAGAGGAAAGTAATATTACCTGTGGAATTAATTGAGAGTCATCTGATTGCTTGTACCTGTTGCTTGGCCTCTCACATTAAATTTAAACTGCATGGGCCGGTCAATAGTCGTAAATCAAATTGCCAATGATCATTTTCACTGATATCTCTGCTGACTTTCATGACAGGAGAGTCATTGTGTGTGTGTGTGTGTGTGTGTGTGTGTGTGTGTGTGTGTGTGTTTGTTTATGGTTGCAGGAGTCGAGTCCCGGTTCCTGGCCTGACTTCTTGAATCGTTTTTTGTACACAAATCAATTTTACCGGCTAAGAGCTATTATACTACCTCAGCTTTTTTCGAAGCCCAGCCCTATCTAAGGTATACTATCACCCCCCCAGGATGCGACCCACACCAGCCGACTAACACCCAGGTACCAACGTGCTGCTAGGTGATCAGTGACAGCAGGCGTAAGGAAACACGCCCAATGTTTCCACCTGCATCGGGGATCGAACCACAGACATTCAGTGTATGAGCCGAGTGCGCTACCAACAGAGCTAAGGGACACCCATTATGAGTTCAAAGGCTTAGGAGTATTAACTGGCAAATACTAATGGGATATAATTCGAAGGAAGTTAGCCAAGTTTTACGGTCGTTTCCACGAGTCATGTTAAACTAAATCATTTGAAAATCACGGTCATTGAATAATTATCAGCTTGAATTAGTTTCAAGCGTGACCTTGGCTTCAAGCGTGACCTTGGCTTCAAGCGTGACCTTGGCTTGAACGCATAACGGGCACAAGAAAATATTCTCAAGCTTCAGAAAAAAAAGCAATATAGAAAAGACGATATAAAAAATTAATGAAATTATAAATTGCTCTAATGCATACAGAGTGCCATATGAATAATATAATTCAAAATACCGTGGTTGGAACAATTCGTAATACCGTGGCTGAAACAACTCACAATACCGTGGCTAGAACAAATGACAATACCGTGGCTGGAACAATTGACAATACCGTGTCTGGAACAATTCACAATACCGTGGCTGGAACAATTCACAATACCGTGGCTGGAACAATTCACAATACCGTGGCTGGAACAATTAACAATACCGTGGCTGGAACAACTGACAATACCGTGGGTGGAACAATTCACAATTCAGTAGTGAAAGGTTCGACGCCACATATGTCCCCCACCTTAAGCTACACATGGCTAACAAGTGACTCTGTGATGACAGCAAAATCATAAAGTCTTTAAAAAAATAGAACATCACCTTTTTAAACAGAATTTATAAAATATAAAAATAAAATATTAGCAACGCATAAAACTATATTCATTTATTATTATTACTACTACCACTACTACTACTACTATTAAAATAATGGGAAGTACTATCAATAAATTCATTGAGGTAAAGGCTAAAAACGTAAGAGTCATTCAGCGCCTTGGAACAAGAGCCCCTCACTTGCATTAAGGAACCTACATTGCCCCTCACTTGCTTCAAGGAACCTCCCTTGCCCCTCACTTGCTTCAAGGAACCTCCCTTGCCCCTCACTTGCTTCAAGGAACCTCCCTTGCCCCTCACTTGCTTCACAGAACCTCCCTTGCCCCTCACTTGCTTCAAGGAACCTCCCTTGCCCCTCACTTGCTTCAAGGAACCTCCCTTGCCTCTCACTTGCTTCAAGGAACCTCCCTTGCCCTTCACTTGCTTCAAGGAACCTCCTTTGCCCCTCACTTGCTTCAAGGAACCTCCCTTGCCCCTCACTTGCTTCAAGGAACCTCCCTTGCCTCTCACTTGCTTCAAGGAACCTCCCTTGCCCTTCACTTGCTTCAAGGAACCTCCTTTGCCCCTCACTTGCTTCAAGGAACCTCCCTTGTCCCTCACTTGCTTCAAGAAACCTCCCTTGTTGGGGGGAAGGGTGGGAGGTTTCCCTCCTTGCAAGCACTGGGGGTTTCTTTTACAAATTATTAACGCGTTAATTAGTTGTGAAGCTCTCACAAGACTCAAACTTTTAGCTAATCAAAACTTGTAGAACTTAAGTCACATGTAAAGTATTTATTAATGTTCAAGGTTGGCTGGAACCTTCAATGTTGCTCTCCACACCTGTTGTCTCGCACGATACGTCTACAAATAATAATAATAATAGTAACTAATTTTTTAACATTATATATATATCTCGAATTATAACCACGAACGAGTGGTATTTAATCAATAACACTGCGACTAGCCGAGGGATCGAACCCGTGTTGTATTGGCCCTCCTCATGCTGAGTGAAAATCACACGACGCTCTAACCCACAGGACCACCCAATCCTTCAAACATCACGCACCCAGCAGAGCTAGGTGTTGAACCCTGATCCGAGGACATACGATGGTGTGGGTGCCTCAGAGCTAATTTCATTCTACTCCCCGTTTAGTGTACTAGCCTCCACAAGTGGGATTGGGTGATCCTGTGGGTTAGAGCGTCGTGTGATTTTCGCTTTGGTTACAATACGATATATATATATATATATATATATATATATATATATATATATATATATATATATATATATATATATATATATATATATATATATATATATATATATATATATATGGAGAGAAAAGAGAGGTTAAAAGAGTGGTGAAGCAATGTAAAAGAGAGCAGATGAGAGAGTGGGTGAGATGTTATCAGCAAATTTTGTTGAAAATAAGAAAAAGTTTTGGAATGAGATTAATAAGTTGAGGAAGCCTAGAGAACAAATGGATTTGACAGTTAAAATAGGAGAGGAGAGTTATTAAATGGAGAGTTAGAGGTATCGGGAAGATGGAGAGAATATTTTGAGGATTTGTTAAATGTTGATGAAGACAGGGAAGCTGTAATTTCGTGTGTAGGGCAAGGAGGAATAACATCTTGTAGGAGTGTGGAAGAGCCAGTTGTGGGTGTAGGGGAAGTTCGTGAGGCAGTGGGTAGAATGAAAGGGTAAGGCAGCTGGGATTGATGGGATAAAGATAGAAATGTTAAAAGCAGGTGGGGATATAATTTTGGAGTGGTTGGTGCTATTATTTAATAAATGTATGGAAGAGGGTAAGGTACCTAGGATTGGCAGAGAGCGTGTATTGTTCCTTTGTATAAAGGCAAAGGGGACAAAAGAGAGTGCAAAAATTATAGGGAATAAGTCTGTTGAGTGTACCTGGTAAAGTGTATGGTAGAGTTATTATTGAAAGAATTAAGAGTAAAACAGAAAGCAGGATAGCAGATGAACAAGGGGGCTTTAGGAAAGGTAGGGGTGTGTAGACCAAGTGTTTACAGTGAAACATATAGGTGAACAGTATTTGGATAAGGGTAAAGATGTTTTGTGGCATTTATGGATTTGGAAAAGGCGTATGATAGGGTAGATAGGGGGCAATGTGGCAGATGTTGCAGGTGTATGGAATAGGAGGAAGGTTACTGAAAGCAGTGAAGAGTTTTTATGAGGATAGTGAGGCTCAGGTTAGAGTGTGTAGGAGGGAAGGGGACTATTTCCCAGTAAAAGTGGGCCTTAGACAAGGATGTGTGATGTCACCGTGGTTGTTCAATATATTTATAGATGGGGTTGTAAGAGAAGTGAATGCGAGGGTCTTGGCAAGAGGTGTTGGGCTAAAAGATAAAGAAGCAAATACAAAGTGGGAGTTGTCACAGTTGCTTTTTGTTGATGACACTGTGCTTTTGGGAGATTCTGAAGAGAAGTTGCAGAGATTGGTGGATGTATTTGGTAGGGTGTGTAAAAGAAGAAAATTGAAAGTGAATATAGGAAAGAGTAAGGTGATGAGGATAACAAAAAGATTAGGTGACGAAAGATTGGATATCAGATTGGAGGGAGAGAGTATGGAGGAGGTGAATATATTCAGATATTTGGGAGTGGATATGTCAGCAGATGGGTCTATGAAGGATGAGGTGAATCATAGAATTGATGAGGGGAAAAGGGTGAGTGGAGCACTTCGGAGTCTGTGGAGACAAAGAACTTTGTCCATGGAAGTAAAGAGGGGAATGTATGAGAGTATAGTTATACCAACACACTTATATGGGTGTGAAGCATGGGTGATGAATGTTGCAACGAGGAGAAGGCTGGAGGCAGTGGAGATGTTATGTCTGAGGTCAATGCGTGGTGTGAATATAATGCAGAGAATTCGTAGTTTGGAAATTATGAGGAGGTGCGGGATTACCAAAACTATTATCCAGAGAGCTGAGGAGGGGTTGTTGAGGTGATTCGGACATGTAGAGAGAATGGAACGAGACAGAATGACTTCGAGAGTGTATAAATCTGTAGTGGAGGGAAGGCGGGGTAGGGGTCGGCCTAGGAAAGGTTGGAGGGAGGGGGTAAAAGAGGTTTTGTGTGCGAGGGGCTTGGACTTCCAGCAAGCATATGTGAGCGTATTTGATAGGAGTGAATTGAGACAAATGGTTTTTAATACTTGACGTGCTGTTGGAGTGTGAGCAAAGTAACATTTATGAAGGGATTCAGGGAAACCGGCAGGCCGGACTTGAGTCCTGGAGATAGGAAGTACAGTGTCTGCACTCTGAAGGAGGGGTGTTAGTGTTGCAGTTTTATAACTGTAGTGTAAAGCACCCCTCTGGCAAGACAGTGATGGAGTGAATGATGATGAAAGTTTTTCTTTTTTGGGCCACCCTGCCTTGGTGGGAATCGGCCGATGTGTTAATAAAAAAAAAAATATATATATATATATATATATATATATATATATATATATATATATATATATATATATATATATATATATATATATATATATATGTCGTGCCGATTAGGTAAAACTGGTCAATTAGCAAGAACTCATTTAAAATTAAGTCCTTTCTAAAATTTTCTCTTATACGTTTAAAGATATATTTTTTCATTTATGTTAATGTAAAAATTATAATTTTGTACCAAGAGAAACTTTGAAAACCTACCTAACCTTATTACAACAAGCGCAATTTAATTTAGCCTAACCCAACTAAATATATTTTAGATACGTTAACATTAATTTAATAAAAAGCAAACACAATGAAATATATTTTTTCGTTATGTTCAGAATGATTTTGGCGAAATTATTGCATACACAAATTTTCACTTGTCTTATATGGCAAGAAGAGCGTTGCTATTTAAGCCAAAATCGCAAGTTTTACCTAATCGGCACGACATATATATATATATATATATATATATATATATATATATATATATATATATATATATATATATATATATATATATATATATATATATATATATATATATATAAACTGCGGCTAGCTGGGGATTGAACCCATGTCATTTTAGCCCGCCTAGTGGGAAACAAGTCTAACCACTCGACTATACAATCCTTCGAACATCATTTATGTAACGGAACTAGTCATGTTTCATGGTGCGGGGAGACCCGTGGTAAGCTCACAACTAAGCTCATTCTACTCCCGTCTGAATACCAGCCTTCACGGGCAGACCATATTTAAGGCAGCCATGAGACAAGTGGTATTAAAGCAATCAAAAACTGCAGCTGATGCTGAAGAAACACCTGAAGTAGCAACAGTAGTAGCAACATCAGCTGAAACAGCTTTAGCAGCAGCAGCAGCAGCAGAAACAGCAGCAACACCACCAGAAACAGCAGCAACATCAGCAGAAATAGCTTTAACAGCAGAAGCAGCATTAAAAAGAGCAGTAGCAGCAGAAACAGCAGTAGCACCAGCAGCAGAAACAGAAGCCGCAGAAACAGCAACAGCAAAAACAGCAGCAGTAGCTGTAGCAATAACACCAGCAGCAGAAACAGCTGAAGCAGTAGCATCAACAGAAACAGCTGAAGCAGCAATATCATCAACAGCAGCATTAGAAAAAGTAGTAGCATCATCAACAGTAGTAGCACGAGCAACAGAAACAGCAACAGCAAAAAACAGCAACAGCATAAACAGCAGAAGAAACAGCAGCAACAAACACAGCAGCAACAGCGGCAGCATCTCAGATTCGGTGGGGGTTTAAATTTCCCACGCGTGCTTACGTTTAAATGTCCCACCGAGTCATGCAGACGTTTAAATGTCCCAGGCGCGCCCATGTGACAGGTGCACCGGGGTTCAGATGTCGGTCTTGTTGAGACTTGCTAACCTTTACATGCTCCAGACTCATTATTATTATTATTATTATTATTATTATTATTATTATTATTATTATTATTATTATTATATTATTATTATTATTATTATTATTATTATTATTATTATTATTATTATTATTATTATTATTATTATTATTATTATTATTATTATTATTCTTTCAACAAACCCAAAAATAAAAACAAAAGTTTATCATTTTAAATTTAGTAATTTATACAGGAGAAGGGGTTACTAGCCCCTTGCTCCCGGCATTCAAGCCGCCTCTTACGAGTGCATAGCTCATGGAGGAAGGATTTTGTTCCACTTCCCCATGGAGATGAGGAAATAAACAAGAACAAGAACTAGTAAGAAAATATAAGAAAATCCAGAGGGGTGTTTATATATATGCTTGTACATGTATGTGAAGTGTGACCTAAGTGTAAGTAGAAGTTGCAAGATGTACCTGAAATCTTGCATGTTTATGAAACAGAAAAAAGACACCAGCAATCCTACCATCATGTAAAACAATTAAAGGCTTCTGTTTGACACTCTCTTGGGAAGACGGTAGTACCTTATTATTAATTTGAATCAATGTCGACACAAACAGACATACTGTAGCGCTGTTGTTCCTTCGCCAATATTTTTCAGACTCACACAGACACAGATACACACACACACACACACACACACACACACACATATATATATATACGTATATATATAAGAGAAAATTTTAGAAAGGACTTAATTTTAAATGAGTTCTTGCTAATTGACCAGTTTTACCTATTAGGCACGATATATATATATATATATATATATATATATATATATATATATATATATATATATATATATATATATATATATATATATATATATATATATATCTCCAATTACCTGATTTTGCATATTCTCATTTTTTCTCTCTCTCTGTCTCCCTCTTGAATTATATAATTTCAACCAAGTGTCTTACATTAAATGATCAGCTTATGATAGTCTAACCACACATTATGCTGCACAATACCTCCAGTAACTGAAGTATTCTTAACACACTGTTCATTGCTTGTTTGAAAGCATCAGTGAATCTAGTATTTATTCCTCTATCACAGTTTTCCTTAAGAGAAAGAATCCTTCAGAAATTCAGTAGGATTAAGGACGCTGCTTGGTTTACTTGGCTTGTCTAGGTTACTAAGCCATCAATGCTTTCTTCTTCTTGTCAACCAGAATGTAAATCAGACAAGGTGACCTGTTAAAAGTTATACCTTTTATTTACATTTCTTTTTACTACTTTTATGCCGTTTCGGCTTTATATGAATGTACATGGAAGCGGCTTGACACGGGTGGAAGGTTGAGATTGCTTCCACCCACCCGGAAATTCATATTTCATAACCCTGCAGCTAAACCACACACCATGAAACACATGACTTTCAGATGCGCGATTCTCTAACTGAAAAAGTGAAGAACAAGAAAATAGTTTTAAAGGTAAAATAAAAAAAAACAATATTGGAAACGCAACGAATTACTAACAATTTGTGGCAGAACCCATAGACGACATTTCGGGTCTTCCTGGATTAATGAAAAGACTATACCACGTTTCGCCCCTTTTTCCACCATTCTGTATAATCACATCCGTACTTGATAATTATCCAGGACGCACCGAAACGTCGTCTGAGTTTTAGTCAACAAACTGTGTTTTAGTTATGAACTGTTCCTGCTATGGAGTGGCGAATTTTATTCTTCATTGAAACACAAATTTGTCCTCAGAGGCGAAGCCTTTCAGCCATCGCGGACGTCCCCTTCCTGATGCCTCTAACATAGTGCCAATGTTTTTTTTTTTTCATTTTGCTGTTCTCCCCTGCCCTCTGGTGGCCAATTCTCCCACTAATGAATATTCAACCCACCCACCCAGTGCTCCAGGGCAGCCACCATCCACTGAAAATCTGGTGGTACTCATAGCATAAAGAATGAGGATACTAGTGTTGAAGAAAGGTACTCACTACATACGGTACGGTATTTAGTGCTGGGGGAAGTTACTCGTTACGTATGGTATGGTGGTATTAGTGCTGAAGGAACGTACTTACTACAAATGATACTGAGGGCACCGAACTCATATGAGGCACAGAGGTACTGCTGCTGCGGTAATTCACCCTCTTTACCAATGGTAAGATAGCAAAATATATTGCAGCCGATAGCCAAAGTATATATAATTTAGGAATATGTCGGAAGACTGCCAGCTTAACTCTAACGCATCTACTGAGGCTGTCAGATTGAGTAAATTCAACGACCTCGAACTGACAGCTACCTACTGAAGGCTTTGCAAAAGTTGACTGCCTTTGTAAATTTAGGGGGTAATGGGGCAAGAGGCCGTTAACCACTGCAGGCTTAGTAGAGATGCGACGGCCTGTAACCATTATTACTCTTTTTTTGTGGCATGGACGATTTTATCTGTGACAGAAATTTTATACTAGAGTAAATTTATGGTACTTAAATGATATGTTGGTGTTTTTACAGGCATTCAGTATTAATGACAAGCAGATATTGAAAAGTAAGCATTGACAGACATGCTGACAGTGAAAAAAGTGTGCAGACATAGAAATATTTAACATTGACAGACATGCAAAAGTTGGAAGACATGCAGCCACTGAAAGACATGCAGATTTTGATAATGGAAATTTCTTGGTAGTGGATCTGCTAAGAATCATTGCAAATTTTATAGGTCGAACAAAAATTTCATAATCACTGATGCAAACACTTGAAGCAGTTAAATAAATTGTAAATTTAATAAAGCAAAAAAGAATTAAGTAAATACAGTTGTCTGAGGTGCAAAGAAAAATACTATTTATTTAACTTCGAGAGAAAGTGGAATCTTCTGCTTCAAATAAAAATGGCAAAGTTAATTTACCTCAAGTGCTGTCGTGTCAGGGTTTCTTAAATCAGTACAACAAATGATGAGACATCTACGCAAAAGAATAAACTCTATTAGAAAATTACTGAAAGACAGAAAGGCGATGAGAGTATAATTATTAGAAAGTAAATCTCGACTCTTGTATACATGGGATGGAATAATACAATAGAGGCATGCAAAAGATAATTTAGTGTGATAATTGTATTATGCTAAATACTACATGAAGATAGTCAAGTTGAAAAAAAACAAGCTTGTATTAAGACAATATTTTGCCAGGAGTAGAGCTTTATTCAAGAACCCATTAGATGCTTGTAAGGTACGAATTAAGCCCATGAAAGAGGGAAACATGAGGATCTCGGCAATTATCTCCAACACTAATGACACGAGATGCTGATAGAGGATGTAGGACGATGAAGGGAGAAAGCAGCAGTGTGTATATGAGACGGGAAGAACGGTAAGATAAAACTGGTGATTAAAACTGGCAAAGGGAAGGAAGGGACTGAAGAATCCCTTGTGGACGATACATATCCTCAATGTCTTAATTCTCGCAAACATGTCTTTTTTTCTGTGAAGAACGATGAGTTGTCCTTGTCACTAATGAGTGGAAAGTTCTGTATATATATATATATATATATATATATATATATATATATATATATATATATATATATATATATATATACATATATATATATATATATATATATATATATATATATATATATATATATATATATATATATATATATATATATATATATATATATGTATATGTATATATATATATTTTTTTCAACAAGTCGGCTGTCTCCCACCGAGGCAGGGTGACCTAAAAGAAAGAAAATCCCCAAAAAGAAAATACTTTCATCATCATTCAACACTTTCACCACACTCATACATAATCACTGTCTTTGAAGAGGAGCTCAGATACGACAGCTGAGAATAGTCCCTCCCAGCTGTCACTCTCCCAGACCCCTCCTTAAAAGTGCAGGCATTGTACTTCCCATTTCCAGGACTCAAGTCCAACTAAATCAATTAACTGGTTTCCTGAATCCCTTCACAAAATGTTACCCTGCTCACACTCCAACAGATCGTCATGCCCCAAAAACCATTCGTCTCCATTCACTCCTATCTAACACGCTCACACATGCTTGCTGGAAGTCCAAGCCCCTCGCCCACAATACCTCCTTTACCCCCTCCCTCCAACCTTTTCTAGGACGACCCCTACCCCGCCTTTCTTCCCCTACAGATTTATACGCTCTCCAAGTCATTCTACTTTGATCCATTCTCTCTAAATGACCAAACCACCTCAACAACCCCTCTTCAGCCCTCTGACAAATACTTTTAGTAACTCCACACCTCCCAATTTCCACATTCCGAATTTTCTGCATAATATTTACACCACACATTGCCCTTAGACAGGACATCTCCACTGCCTCCAGCCTCCTCCTCTCTGCAGCATTTGCAACCCATGCTTCACACATATATATGAGTGTTGGTACCACTATACTTTCGTACATTCCCTTCTTTGCCTCCATGGATAACGTTTTTTGTCTCCACAGATACCTCAACGCACCACTCACCTTTTTCCCTTCATCAATTCTATGGTTAACCTCATTCTTCATAAACCCATCCGCTGACACGTCAACTCCCAAATATCTGAAAACATTTACTTCTTCCATAATCCCTCTCTCCAATGTGATATCCATTTTTTTTATTTAAATCGTTTGATACCCTCATCACCTTACTCTTATCTATATTCATTTTCAACTTTCTACCTTTACACACCCTCCCAAGCTCGTCCACTAACCTTTGCAACTTTTCTTTAGGATCTCCCATAAGCACAGTATCATCAGCAAAAAATAACTGTGTCAACTCCCATTTTGCATTAAATTCCCCATAATTTAATCCCACCCCTCTCCCTAACACCCTAGCATTTACTTCTTTTACAACCCCATCTATAAATATATTAAACAACCATGGTGACATTACACATCCCTGTCTAAGACCTACTTTTACCGGGAAGTAATCTCCCTCTTTCCTACACACCCTAACCTGAGCCTCACTATCCTCATAAAAACTCTTTACAGCTTCAGTCACTTACTACCTATTCCATACACTTGCAACATTTGCCACATTGCTCTCCTATCCACTCTATCATATGCCTTTTCTAAATCTATAAATGCAATGTAAACTTCTCTACCTTTATCTAAATACTGTTCACATATATGCTTCACTGTAAACACTTGATCTACACATTCCCTACCCACTTTAAAGCCTCCTTGCTCATCTGCAATCCTACTCTCTGTCTTACCTCTAATTCTTTCAATAATAACCCTGCCATGGTATACTCAGTAAACTTATTCCCCTATAATTCTTACACTCTCTTTTATCCCCCTTCCCTTTATATAAAGGAACTATACATGCTCTCTGCTAATCCCTAGGTACCTTCCTCTCTTTCATACATTTATTAAACAAAAATACCAACCACTCCAATACTATATCTCCCCCTGCTTTTAACATTTCTGTCATGATCCCGTCAGTTCCAGCTGCTTTACCCCCTTTCATTCTACGTAATGCCTCACGCACCTCCCCCACACTCACATCCTGCTCTTCACTCCTAAACGATCTTGTACCTCCATGGCCAGTACATGAAATTACCGCCTCCCTTTTTTCATCGACATTTAAAAGTTCCTCAAAATATTCCCGTAATCTACCCAATACCTCCAGCTCCCCATCTACTAACTCCCCTACTCTGTTTTTAACTGACAAATCCATTCGTTCCCTAGGCTTTCTTACCTTGTTTATCTCACTCCAAAAAATTTTCTTGTTTTCAGCAAAATTTCTTGACAGAGCCTCTCCCATTCTTTCATCTGTTCTTCTTTTGCACTCTCTCACCACTCTCTTCACCTTTCTTTTACTCTCCATATACTCTGCTCTTCTATTAACACTTCTGTTTTGTAAAAACCTCTCATAAGCTACCTTTTCTCTTTTATCACACCCTTTAATTCTTCATTCCACCACTCACTCACTCTTTCCTCCTGCACCCTCCTATAGCCACAAACTTCTGCCCAACATTCTAATACTGCATTTTTAAAACTATCCCAACTCTCTTCAACCCCCCCACTACTCCTACTTGCACTAGCCCACCTTTCTGTTAATAGTTGCTTATATCTCGCCCTAACTTCCTCCTCCCTTAGTTTATACACTTTTACCTCTCCCTTACTTGCTGTTGCCATTTTCTTTTTGTCCCATCTACCTTTTACTCTAACTGTAGCTACAACTAAATAATGATCCGATATATCCGTTGCCCCTCTATAAACATGTACATCCTGAAGCCTACCCATCAACCTTTTATCCACCAATACATAATCTAACAAACTATACTTTCCTTACGTGCTATATCATACCTTGTATATTTATTTATCCTCTTTTTCATAAAATATGTATTACTTATTACCAAACCTCTTTCTACACAGCTCAATTAATGGTTCCCCATTTACATTTACCCCTGGCATCCCAAATTTACCTACTACTCCCTCCACAACATTTTTACCCACTTTAGCATTAAGATCCCCATCCACAATTACTCTCTCACTTGGTTCAAAACTCCCCACACACTCACTCAACATTTCCCAAAATCTCTCTCTCTCCTCTACACTTCTCTCTTCTCCAGGTGCATAAACACTTACTATAACCCACTTTTCACATCCAACCTTTATTTTACTCCACATAATCCTTGAATTTATACATTTATATTCCCTCTTTACCTGCCATAACTGATTATTCAACATTATTGCCACTCCTTCTTTAGCTCTAACTATTTGAAACCCCTGACCTAATCCCATTTATTTCTCCCCACTGAAACTCTCCTACCCCCTTCAGCTTTGTCTCACTTAAAGCCAGGACATCCAGCTTCTTTTCATTCATAACATCTACAATCATCTCTTTCTTATCATTCGCACAACATCCACGCACATTCACACATCCCACTTTGACGGTTTTCTTCTTTTTCTTTTTAGTAAATCTGTACAGGAAAAGGGGTTACTAGCCCATTGTTCCCGGCATTTTAGTTGACTTTTACAACACGCATGGCTTACGGAGGAAAGATTCTTATTCCACTTCCCCATGGATATGAAAGGAAAAGCAATAAGAACAAGAACTATTAAGATATAATCAAAGAAAACTCAGATGAGTGTGTATACATAAACGTGTATATGTATGTGTAGTGTGACCTAAGTGTAAGTAGAAGCAGCAAGACGTACCTGAAATATTGCATGTTTATGAGACAAAAAAGACACCAGCAATCCTACCATCATGTAAAACAATTACAGGTTTTCGTTTTACACTCACTTGGCAGGACGGTAGTACCCCTGGGTGGTTGCTGACTACCAACCTACTACATATATATATATATATATATATATATATATATATATATATATATATATATATATATATATATATATATATATATATATATATATATATATATATATATATATAACATCACTGGATAACAAACGCTAGTTTGAGCCGCAAAGAGAATTAACTTGAAATAAAACTGTTTAAATGAAAATTAACAAGTCCTGATAATGGTTGGCAGAGCAAGTTAAAAGGTTGTTAATGGATAACGAGTGTAAAAGAATTACGGGTTTTTGGCGAATAATGACCGCTTTCAGGATCATTTTTGGGTTTCAGGGTAGAAGTATAAATAATAGTGTGCGGAGTATGTATGGAAGTGTGTAAGAGTATGTATTATATTGTGTGTGTGTGTGTGTGATACAAACAGAGACATTTTTTTTATTACCTATATGTAGTTACAGGATCTTGTTTTGGCACATCATTATTGATATTATGAACTGTTCTCACTCAACAAACGACCCAGACGACCTGACTAATAATACCCATGTACACTTATGAAGAGGAACACCGGGTGTAAATTGACTTCCATTCATTACATCAAGTAGTCGAATTCGCCACCTCTTAGCTGTGTGGTAACTGTCCTAACAAGCAATAGTTCATATATAATTACGTATTCGTAATTATATATTTTTAAATATATATATTTGAAATTATTATTATTATTATTATTATTATTATTATTATTATTATTATTATTATTATTATTATTATTATTACTATTATTATTATTATTATTATTATTATTATTATTATTATTATCATTATTATTATTATTGTATGAGTATAAAGCTCATGCCACTTTTTGTCATTGGCTCCTAGAGAAATATTTTGTTTATAGGGAAGAATCCGCTTAAAGGGAATTGTCAGATAAAACATGTCAAAATACGCTTATTAAGCTATCGGGAGATAGCCAGCAATAGCCTACAATAGGTGATGCGATCATTCTTTGAGACGTGTTTGTGCAGTTTTGCTGTGAAATGCAGGAATATAAGAAGGCGCAAATACCCCTCCTTGCCCCTTTCCGTGGACGCCCATGGCTCCTCTCCTCATATCTTGCAGTAATGGCGAACCCTGATCCCTGCGCCACCAGCGTGTGAGATAGGACAGGTCGAGCAGGAGGTCCCAAACATACACACACACACACTCCATCCTTGGAGAGAGATGTAAACCGAAAATGAGCAAACGATGGGAAGAATTACGAAACGTGGGACTAACTCTTTAAAATTTCCAGCTAATAAAACCGCTTAGTTCCGCTGCTAAATTTAATCTCTCATTTAGCAACACAACATGCTGTGTGTAGTTCATTACCTTCGATAATCGTTCTGGACATGACAGGAAAAAAAAAAAAATTCCACATAGTCTCCGGAAATTTTTCTGCAAATTAAGTCGTTTTGGCCGACTTATTTTTATTGCTAAGAGAGAAGCAGATATTAGCAAAGCAGTAATGAAATGCGCTAAGTAAGAGGATCCTCCCCATTACGGACTGCGGCATGCAATCCCATTTCCAATTTCGCTTGAGTCAGACTACTGGATATCTGGCTGGAAGTGAATTCGTTATTATCACATTACCGTCTTAAGTTTCCTGACACTAACGGCCGCAGCAGCCGTTTCCAATATTAAACAAAGCGTTAGCATGAACATTTCTGCATTGTCTAGTCCGTAATGGACATATTCTTTCCTTATTAAATGCAGTAGAAGTGGCTTTCGAGGAATTACAGAATATTCATGGATGAAATCCTGGCACTATCATAGGCTTGGCTTCTCAACTCACGTGGAAGTTTGGTGAGGATATTATCCACTTGTCTAAAAAAACAATGAGCAACGATTATTATTTAATTTATGGTTATTATTATAATTCGTGGGGAAGCAAGTGCGAAAGGGAGCGCGCATGCGCACACACGCAAAAAAGAGAGAAAATGATCACTGAATTGAAAAGAGAATTAGAGTAAACAAGAATCGGGACAAAAGAGTAGAGGTGTGGATGGAGACGAAACACCTGAATGAGCCCACAGGGATATTAGAAAACATTGTTTTACTATATGTTTAAAGAAGTGTAACTGAATCAATCCAACGCCGTTTCGCTCCAATTGGTCGTAAGACCTTGAGCCTGAGCTCACCCTCGCCAATTTAAATATGAAAATATACGCACTTGTTGTTAAATGCAGATGACTTGTAGCTCTGAAGTCAGATCGTTCGCTGCAGAACCTCAAGAATGCCTGTTCGACCCTCCCTCCAGGTAGGTCAAGTCTCCTAACACCCGCTGACTATATTTACCTGGCGGCTGATAAAAGATAATCTTCCAGTGGAAACGAAAAGTGACAAGGCCTCTTCAATGAACTAATGGACCACGGGAGACAGCCTGTCTTCTCTCTCTCTCTCTCTCTCTCTCTCTCTCTCTCTCTCTCTCTCTCTCTCTCCTTCTTCTTCAATCTTAATCTTTACATTGCTCCTCTCTCTCGCCCATCATCAGGATGAAGGCCACTCCACTTTACATTCTATGACTTATCGGGAAAACGCCAAATTGATCGATTAAGCTGGAGTCTATTATTTCAGCAAGCACAGCCACCTGTCAGGTCCAAGGTAATTCCACTGCCAGCGTCAACACACCTCGCTACAGCCACCACCTGTTTCACAGTTTGTTTTTGCTCTCAGGATTGCTTCTTTCCCCTCTTTCTCTCTTTCTCTCTCTCTCTCTCTCTCTCTCTCTCTCTCTCTCTCTCTCTCTCTCTCTCTCTCTCTCTCTCTCTCTCTCTCTCTCTCTCTCTCTCTCTCTCTCTCTCTCTCTCTCTGTTCGTTTTTCTCCTTTTCTCTTTCTCCCCCTACTCCTGCTCCTGCTCCCCCCCAGCACTTAGATCAACAGGATTATATAGCATGTAATGCACTGCGTTAATGGTCGTATTTTAAGACTATAACGTAGCTAGTTCTTTTACTCTACATCTTGCTCCTATACCCTTCCTTTTCTCTAACCATTTCCTTGTTTATCTCATCAAACACTTCCCTTTTCCCTTGTTGTCTCCCATCAACCTCTTCCTCTTATTAACAAAAACCAAACACCTCCCCTTACCCACTATAATTCCTCCACCTTTTTTTTTTCTCTCACACTTCATATATTTCTCTTAGCCCA
The DNA here is from genome assembly GCA_009830355.1 of Cherax destructor. Classification (NCBI taxonomy): domain Eukaryota; kingdom Metazoa; phylum Arthropoda; class Malacostraca; order Decapoda; family Parastacidae; genus Cherax; species Cherax destructor. Next base: position 167,742 of record WNWK01000641.1, read on the forward strand.
CTTTCTCCTTCCCCAGCTCTCACTGCCCTTTATCAACCTCTCTGATTTTATTGTTGACTGCTTGATTAACCTGGCTGTTTGTGCCCGAAACCCGCTGGTCCATATAGCCATCACAACATGATTGATCCTTCAAATGCTGCAGAAAATGTATCAGATTCCTCTTGAAATGTTCCTCTTTTAGATTGTCCATGTTTCTTATATCTGCTGGTTGAAAGCTGAACAGTCTTGGGCCACGGGTTATGATACAGTGTTCTCTAATTTTGTCTATGACACCCAGTCTTTTTACTGGGGTTATGCTACACTTCCTCCAATATACCTCCAGTAAAATTTTATGGAGGTAAAAACTGGAGAACTGTTCTTCAAATATTCTGCACTTCCTCCAAAATCTTCACTCTTGTAAATTGTTACAGGTGTGCAAATCGAGGACAAGGACCTGTAATATTTACGTTAATTCCTCGTATCCGTTATAAATAATTAAAAATGCATTATTGTAAACATGTGCAAACGGAGAAGCCAGGCATAATTACGAGCAGATTTCAGGGACTTTCTGGCGAGATGATGCACTGTGTGGGATAATCAGCCGGAAAAGCATACATTAAAACTGTGAACCGTTCCCTAAACTATAAATATATTACACTTGAATGTTCCTAAGCTCATATCATTGATGCTTTCATTTCTTGTATAAAAAAGACAAGTATATAGAGAATTAGGAACACCAAAATATTAGATATAAATTTACCAGCATCCTGCTAGACCACAAGGTGACCTGGAAATAAACATAAAAAAACAGTCAATACACTTCGATTCTGTTATACTAGAGTAGTGATGTTTCAACCTGATCGGCTCTTTCCCAGACTGACTCATTTATATGCCAGTTTATTACTTTATAGAACCTCTAGTTTCATCCCATAGTTATTTCAGGGGAATTCAGTAGCACCAGTTATATCACCCAATTTTAATACTTAAATGCCACATTTTACACTGAAAGACTTTAAAGATTGGCGGAGGTGTTAGATTCTCATGATAAAGTACTAAACACTTTCTGTGCATGTTATAAAATGCATTTTTATGCTAGAATAAAACTTTCGTGAAACCTCATGAGTAATTAATATTAGATTCTATTTTATAGGGTTTACTGCTTAACCATCAAGAACATGGATGACAACATTCTTTACAAAATAATAAAATTAAAATTTATGTGATAATATTTAATGCATGAAAGGGACCAAGAAAAAATACAGAGATGGGATGAAGTCAAATGAATAGATGGACTAATAAATGTATTGATGGGAAAATGGTGGATGTATAGATGAAAAAAAAAATAGATGAGTAGAGAGAAAAATAGATGCATTAACACACATTTGTAAGATTTCTAAATACATTAAATTTCAAGCTCCTATCTTACCTGTATTTGTTCGGAGAGGAATACATCCAAATAAGTAAGACATGTTAAAAAAAAGTGAAAAGCACTGCTATCGATTGAAACAAACCTTAAAAAAAATAATTAAAATCCGCTTCATTAATCTGATGAGCCTAATGCCTTGATGTTTTTAGTAATCCGGGATTGACTGAAGTGCAGTTCCGGTACAAACTAGGTCACGGCCTCGACACGCACTGATCATCCTTGAAATAAACCCATGAGAGGGTTACTGGTGCTTATTTGAGGACTGCAACCAGAGTACGAAATGAGATGATGTTAAAACACACTAGCGAAGTTTAAAAGGAGTTAGTTTCTTGGGTTTTAGGCCTTTCGACTACACATGGACTAAACGAGACCGTGATACATATTACCTGGAGTTTACCTGGAGAGGGTTTCGGGGGTCAACGCCCCCGCGGCTCGGTCTGAGACCAGGCCTCGTGGTGGATCAGGGTCTGATCAGCCAGGTGGGAGAAATAACACATCCTGAATTAACAGAAAATATGGAATGCACTCTTTATTATATACCTATACTGCTGTGTGTTCTTCGTGTATATGCTCTGAAGGTGAGCATTATATATATATATATATATATATATATATATATATATATATATATATATATATATATATATATATATATATATATATATATATATATATATATATATTTATATATATATGAAAGAGAGATTCACAGGTTTATGTTAACATTACTGAGTTTAAATGACCACCATGAAATTACAGACCAATGGCAGAAATTTTTGCAACTTTTCTGTGTTCATTATCATTGCTACAGTACACAAGCAGAACAACTGTGTGCCAAGCAATAGACAGGGAGCGCGTATCCTGGAGACCATCAGTGGTAACAAGAAGAAAGAAGCAAACAGTGTTCACTCATAAAATACGACCCCCGAGCAATCATAGCCTTACAAAATACGTATGTGAAGACAAGCCATGTCGTAGAACTAGCTTCGATTATGACGTTTTGCTTTGTGTAAAGTTTTATAAAGTAACGACTAGACCAAGGTTTACAAAGAACGTAGTGTTCCACCCAAAAGGAAGGCGTGCTCTGCAAAGTGTACCTTTTCTTCGCTATTGTTTGCAGTACGCTATATGAATCGTAAAACATGCATGTTTTGAAATGGTGTCAGTATTTTTATTTGTGTTTCACGCATGAAGTATTTGCAAGAGCACAAGCGCTATGCAAAATATGCATTAACATAAGTGGTAGCCGGAGCATAACCCCAGCCTGTAGTGTGGCGATGTTTCTTGCATTTTGTTTTGCATTTGAATTACGTGAAAAGTAACGTTTCACATTTTCATATAACGGAAAGAGCACCTTCTTAGCCTCCCGTATCACTGGACCGAAATGTTTCAGCTTCCGTATGTCGCGGACCGCAACTTTTCATTCACTCGTATCTCCTGAGAAAAGACGAATCATCAGTAGCTACGTGTGTCCAGAGTCTGGGTAGAATCCAGACGCTGACTGCAAGAGGAACAACTAATATTTGGCTGGAGTGCTCACACTCGAAGTCTTTTATGATCCCTGTCAATTGCTGAGGCTTATACTGCTTTCTGAAGGAGGTGGCAGGATTATGGAGCCTGGAGGAGGAAGAGGAGGAAAGAGAAAGCGATGAGAATAAGGGAAAGAAGAAAGAAAGAATGAGGTTGGGAGAAGAGAATGAAGAGGTGAAGGAGGATAATAAGAAGGAAAATAAAATTAGAAGGATAATGAGAAGGAAAGGAAGAGTGAGAAAAATACTAGAATGAAATGAGAAATGTGGAAGAGAATAAGAAGACGGAGAAGGGAAATGAGGGCATGTTTGACCAAACAATGATATGTTTGGTTAAATAATTTTCTTAGGAGACTTTGAACCTAATACGGTTTGCTTTATCGTAGATTTCTATAACTAATAATTTCTTGGATTATACTTGCGCATTTCGGTGTAAAGATAGACAGGAAGTAATTTGCATAAGACGGAATAAATTACTTGCTCATTTTCAGCAAGTTTATCTATGCTTGAGTTAAGTCTAAATTATCTTTCCACCAGATTTTTGCTTATATTTCTGGAAGAAATCTTCAAAACTGGTTGTAGATTAATTTGCATCTTAAATATTATCGATACTTCACAAGGAGCAGAGATAAATGTAGTTTTAAGGTAGATAAGGTAGATTGGGATTATAGAACGATAATTTAATAAATGTGAGGTGGGAAAAAATAAGATTACTGAAGTATAACAAAGTAATTAAAAATAATGAGAAAGAAAGTCTTTAAAAATGGGAAAAAAATGAAGAATTCAAGAAACGAAAAAATATAAGAGGGGAAGAATAACAGAAGGAAAGGAAGAGAAGGGAGGTAGGAGGGAGTATGATGTTCAGAAGGAGAAAGAAAGAGATATGTGGAGAGATAGGAAAAGAGGGAAGGGAAGGGAGGGTGAGGGGAAAAAAGGCGGAGGAGTAAGGTCTTCCGTTGCTCTGGTAACTTTGACCAGCGGAAAAATCTCATCAAAATACCGATGCCGGTCATAACGACCTACGCCAAGGAGCCGAGAGTACGGTTTTGATACCCTGGCTAACATGATCACCGTCATTTAACCTGTGCATCACCAGCACTATCTTGCCTCCCGTGAGAAAGCCAGTATAGCTTCCCATAAATGGCCACTGGAAGTTTAATAAGAGGCCTCGCGGCAACGGGACAAAAATTGTCGTTCATAAAGCGAGAGTTTCAGCGGCTCACGAGACTCAAACTTCTTGTCTGCTATTGCCAAGGAAAGTTTTCTGGGAATTTCAAGAGCTGTCCATCTGCCGGCTGATTATCTGTCAACCCTCCACCCTCAGGCAGTAGAGCCAACGTTTATATAAATACACAAACACACATACACACGTAATATATATATATATATATATATATATATATATATATATATATATATATATATATATATATATATATATATATATATATATATATATGTGTGTGTGTGTGTGTTTGTGTATGATATATATATATATATATATATATATATATATATATATATATATATATATATATATATATATATATATATATATATATATAAATATTGGTACATACACACATCGTCCACCGAGGTAGGGTGAATCAAATAGAGAAAAATTCACCATCATAAATGTTACTTTTCTCGCACCCCCCAGTACTTCGAATTCCTAAAACCATTTGTGTTCGCTCATCCTGATATAACAAATACATACACACGTCTCCTGGATGCTCAATCCTTCCCACATCTTCCCTCTAACTCTGTCAATTTTATCCTAATCATTTTACGAATCGTTATTCTTCAATTTTCCACCTACTATTCTAAGACTATAAACGTATGCTGACCTTTCTAACAATACAATCTTAAAATCAACCTTATACCTCTCCGCATCCTCCTCATCACTTTCTCTCCTTCTACTCGACCTTTCTTCCAGCAATTGCTCATATCTCTCACAATCCATTTCATTAATTCATTCTCTTCCATTTCTCTTTTTTCTACTGGCTTCATTCTCGTTCTGTTCAATCATCTACTTGCTCTAATTGAAGGCTCCAGTATATAATAAGGGATATGCCTATTGCTCCCCTAAATATGTGAACATTTTTTAACGAGCCAATCAAAATTTTTATCGACAGATACAGAGTCTAGTAGACTCCTCCCACTGAACACCACATCATACCAAATAAACATATTTCCTTCTTGAAAAATGAATCGCCTATTATTAAACCTCTTTTTCAACGCAATTATTAGAATCCCTCTGTCATTTATACTTGGTGCTTTATTCTTTCTAAGTCCTCCACAACACTGCCTCACACTTTATTAAAAACTCCGTAAAAATCTACTCTCTCCCTTTGCATTTTATTACCGAAAATTTTTTTTCTTAATTATTAACTGTTGGGTTAGGTTAGGTAAGATTCGTCATGAAAGAGAACCAGTGTTTCCCGACGCGGGGTCTCAGTCATACGAAGACCCGCCACTGGAAGTTTTGATCATCTGACAAATGCCTTCCTCTGGCTTACCGGTTCATCCCTTTCAATAATAATTTTAACAATTAAGTTGTTTGGTTGCATTCCTAACTCTTCCAAGAATCTGTCTCTTCGCTTCCTCTTATCATCTGAATCCAGATAAACACTGACTATTTCCCTTTCCCGCTTCACACTTTTATTTTATATACCATAATTACTGAAAACGATTTACTTTCATTTCGTTCATTCATTCTTTCGTTCAGTCTTTCTTTCACTACACAAACGCTCGTTCGCCTTTATACTCTCTTTTAGCCCTCGTTCTCTCAGATATACTCGACTTAATAGTTTTAACTCCTTCCTATTCAAGTTCTCAAACTCATTTTAACTTTGTTTCATACTGGGCTTGTCCATCCAGCTTTCTTTCATATCTAAAGCATAAATGAGTTCTTTTTAAACATCCTATGAGTGATATTATTATTGTTATAGTAATATATATATATATATATATATATATATATATATATATATATATATATATATATATATATATATATATATATATATGTCGTGCCGATTAGGTAAAACTTGCGATTTGGGCTTAAATAACAACGCTCTTCTTGCCATATAAGACAAGTGAAAATTTGTGTATGCAATAATTTCGCCAAAATCATTCTGAACATAACGAAAAAAATATATTTAATTGTGTTTGTTTATTATTAAATTAATGTTAGCGTATCTAAAATATATTTAGTTGGGTTAGGCTAAATTAAATTGCGCTTGTTGTAATAAGGTTAGGTAGGTTTTCAAATTTTCTCTTGGTACAAGAGACTGAGACTGTGATGATGGCTTCCCTCGACTACGAGCAGCTATATCTCCAGCTTAAGGCAGAATTAACGGAAGAAAGAAGAGAAATTCAACGACTGAAGGGAATGTGCAAGGATTATCCCCTGAACAATGTCAGTAAAACTTTTGAGGCTGTTGATCGCGATAAAGAACATAGGAACATACGAATGGAGAAACACTGCAGAAGGTCTACTGGTCCATATAACGCAAGTCCTTATTAAAACCACCACTACCCAAGAATTTACTCCCGTAAATGCTTGGATTTTAGTAAGTCTTTTGATAGAGTTCCGCACCAAAGATTATTAAAGTTGTAGCTCATGGCACTGCGGGAAAAGTGCTGTCATGGATCGAGTCATGATGGGTCACGAACAGAAAGCAGAGACTGCATAAAGAGATGGTGATACCGACAAGGTGTGGAAAAAGACACTTATGTAGAGTTCAGGAGATTTATTAAAGGAAAAGTTTCGCCACGAGTGACTTCTTCAGGACTAATACAGAGAAAACTAAGAAAACGAGTATATATAGTGGCGGGAGTCAGGTGGAGTGTTGCGTGGGTAGAGGTAGTAGTGTTAGTAGTAGTGGTGGTGGTAGTAGTAGTAGTAGTAGTAGTAGTAGTAGTAGTAGTAGTGGAACTAATGTGGTGAGACGGGTTGGGTTAGAGAAGGTCCTGTTGATATCATGTTACAGTAGTCTCCATAATGGGTAATATCCTGTTGATTAGCAATTTAGAGATACTGTAACTACCGGACTTCTGATGGATAGTGTTACTGACGGCAAATAGGGCAGCTTCTATGCACTTTAAAAGTGATATATGTTTTGTCGTTAATATAAAACTTTGTAATAATAAATCCTTGTTAATGTGAGAGGTGAGAGTAGTCAACGCTTGGAAGTTCCTGGATATTACTGCAGTTGCCCCCTATGATTATTCTGCATCTCTTTTTTGCCTCCTTTTTGTATCCTTCTCTTTTTTTCTTTTCTTCTCCTCTTTCTTCTTCATTTTCTCCTCTTTCTTCCTTTTCTCCTCCTCCTTTTCCTAATTTTCCTCCTCTTATCTTCAGACTCCTCCCCTCCTGCTTTTCTTCCACCCATCATATGCCTCTTTCTTTTTCTCTCCTTCTCTTCCTCTTTTTCTTTTTCTCCTCCTCCTCCAAGAATACTTTAGTGAAGGGAATTACCAGTAACGTAACCAACGAATCCCAAGCAGAGGTACTGGAAGGACGTAATGTCTTAGATTGTAATGTGTTGAAGGCTGCCTGAATTGCCCAGAAAAAGTGAGCCAAATTTCACTTGCCTTGGCACACACTCAAGAACAAGATTTCAGCTATGGATTTTGAGACCCAAATTGTGGACATTACTGTACAACATTACGGAAAAGGAATTTCTAGTGGATCTTTCATGAGGAATTTTGGAACAGAATTTTTGAACAGGAATTCGTGAGAGCATTGCTGTACAGCGTCCTGGAAAAAAAATATTTGGTATAACGCTTAGAAGATGGATCTTAGAATGTTTCTAATAGGATTTTAGAATATATTTTAGAAAGGCTCTTTTCCATATTTTTTTAGAGTACTTTCAGATATTGAATGACGATTAATAAAACTAGTAATGATAATGTTTAGTTTTTGAGGTATTTAAGTTTCTATGGCAACTGTCTTGTGGTTTAGAAGTACTAGGACTAGAAAATAAAAATTATGAGCCTTGAAGCATGCTTCTTCGAATCTGGCTTCCTAATTGCTTCTCTGAGATATACGCTAATTAGTGTACATCTCCTAGTGTATTTAGAATGAGTAATGCGTATCTCAGAGCGTATACTTCAAGCCGAGTAGTATATACAACTCAGTACACAGAATGGTATCTCTCAGTGCATATACACAGATACGTGAACATCTCTTAGTCTCTTATTGCATATCCATAGAGAGATTACTTTTATTTCTATCTTTGTGATTAAAATACACTTAAGCCCAACAAATTATCGAACCAAGAAGAAAGTCAGAGACAGAAACGCTAGGGCAGAAAGTTGGGAAGAGAATGTCTGGGGGGTGGGGGGCAGAAAGTCGGGGGCAAAATGTCAGGGACAGAAAGTCGGGAACAGAAGTGTCGAAAAGTTTCTGACGCCTCACAAAAGTCTGGGAGAGGATTAAGAAACTATACACAACAAGTGGGAGTTTTATCAATATTACTGTGGACTAGAGCCACTCGACGCCGCCTTCACCAAGGACTAGGAGGAGGAGGGTACTCTGAGAGAGACAGAAAGAAAGAGAAAGACAGAGAGGAAAGACAGAGAGAATACCGATATCCTATCATCATTGATTCTCACAATTTTCGAAGTAGTAAAAATTTCTTCGAGTAGCGTAAAGGACAAACTTTAATAAAATACATACGAAAGAAATCGTTCAACTTCAATAGATCTGTATATGTTAGGAAGTATTTCTTCAGTCATAGAGTTGTCAGGAAGTGGAATAGCCTAGAAAGTGACGTAGTGGAGGCAGGAAGCATACATAGTTTTAAGACGAGGTTTGATAAAGCTCATGGAGCAGGGAGAGAGAGGACCTAGTAGCAATCAGTGAAGAGGCGGGGCCAGGAGCTATGAGTCGACCCCTGCAACCACAAATAGGTGAGTACAAATAGGTGAGTACACACACAAACAGACACACAAGGAAAAACTACCGGATAGATGGAAGACTACATATGTGATAACACTGAGACACATAAGAGTTCCTGAATTACACACCAGTATTCAAGTATTCTGTATTCTGTCCAAAACAATGGAAAAGATAATCAGGAAAAAGATTAAGTGCCTAGAGAAGTGAAACTTTTCTACAGGTAACCAGCATGGATTTAAAGTAGGTAAGACCTGCCTTACTAGCCTACGGGGTTCTTTGACAGAATAATAAAAATCAACAAAAGAGACAGTGATGGATCGACTGCATATTCTTGACCTACAAGAAAGCATTTGACACTGTACTTCGATTCACAGATTAGAGGAGCAGTCAGGAATACAATGAAAAGGGAAACAGTGGATCAACGAATATGTAACAAACATAAGACAGAGAGGCATTTTTAGATACGAAAATGTAATAAGGGGGATTCCCAAGGATCAATACTAGAGTCATTACTATTAATATATTTAAATGACTAGCCGGGGGGCTTGAATTATATATAACATTATTTACTGATGATGCTTAACTAATGAGAGGAATAAAAACGGAAGAGAATAGAGGCAGGTTACAGAGAGAGTTTTATAAGCTGCAAGAGTAGACAAACAGAACATATCACCCGAGGTGCACATCAGTCGCATAACATCCTGCAGTATATGCAAGGTAACATAATTTCAGAACGGCCTGCAGAAACCTCGATAATAAATCTTTGAGAACTCTTCAAACTACTTAAGTCAGGTTTATCATATTATGCAACAAAAGTAAGAAGCTCCCACTTGATCAAGCATGTATAAAAACTGAGAGGATTACGTTATGTGGAGTGACGGAAGGAATTGAGCCTAACGTGTTTAGAGAGAGAGAGAGAGAGAGAGAGAGAGAGGACGAGAGAAGAAATTATTGAGATGTACAAGACACTCCAAGAATTTGATAGAGCAGAGACAGACTTTTTAAAATAAGAGGCTCAGAGACACGGATGAGACACACAGACTCTAAGAAATATTCTTCGATCGAATACACGAGGAACTTGTAGTGGAAAACTGAATAGACTCTTTCAAGATTTGAAGTTATAGGGCCCATGAGACCAGGATTCAATAACGCCAGGGGGGCCAGGAGCTTAGACTAGACCCACCTCAAACATAACTTGGTGAGTACACACACAAACACATTCACACACACACATACACACACACACACACACACACACACACATTCATACACACATTCATACACACATTCATACACACACATTCACACACACACACACACACACACACACACACACACACACACTTAAAGCATCAGGAAGACAAACTAAAGTGACGATGGGCAAAGATGGAAGCAAACACACTCAAGGAGAAGAACAAATATGACAAGTATTACCTCCAATCTACACTAACAACTTCCACCTCCTCCCAGCTTCATCACATCACCACCTATCTCCTCTCTGCTCCCTCTCATCTCCTCCCAGCTAAATCCCACCCCATCCTACCTCCACCCTCCCACCAACATCGCAACCCCTCCTTCCTGCTCCCTACAATGTCCCACTACCTCCTTCCCACCCTATACCCACTCCCAAATTCCCCTCCCACCATCATCACCTCCCATCCCACCTCCAATTTTCATCACACCTCCCACCTCCCACTCCCTCCCAAGAGGACTTATTGAAACAAAAATGGCTGCGGTGAAAGTTAGATGAGCTGGGAAGATGTTTAGAGAAGCGAATGAGGCAAGATTAAAAGAGAAAAAGTGCGTATAATAGCAAAAATAGAAGAGGCAAGAGTGCGTGTAATAGGAAAAAATATAGAAGGGGGGCAAGAGTGCGTGTAATAGCAAAAATAGAAGGGGGCAGAAGCGTGTCGTGAAGTTAAAGTACTTTTGTACACGAAAGTTCCCGGTCGAGGATATTGTTAGGAATGAGGTAAGTAAATTCGTGAGAGAGAGAGAGAGAGAGAGAGAGAGAGAGAGAGAGAGAGAGAGAGAGAGAGAGAGAGAGAGAGAGAGAGAGAGAGAGAGAGAGAGAGAGAAAGAGAGAGACCGACAGAGAAAGAGAGAGACCGACAGAGAAAGAGAGAGAGAGAGACAGAGACAGAGAGACAGAGACAGACAGACAGACAGACAGACAGACAGACAGACAGAGACAGAGAGATATTCACATGAAAACCAAAAACAAGCAAACACATGGTAACCCTAAAGAAATAGGAAGACAAATAAAACGACAAATTTAAAGATATTAAGCCAACAAGTAATAAAGCGAAGACAACAACAAACAAAACAGAAGAGAAACAAAAACAAAAAATAGCATAAGAAACAAAAAAATACGAAGATAAACTTACATACAGTCTACATAAAGTTTATGTAAAAATTATATACAGTCTTCTTAAATTCTACACAATATTATATCTACAAATGATAATTTATGAACGTTACACAAAGTATATTTGACGTTCACAAAAAAGTCTCCATAATACTTACAATAATTCAACATAAATTCTATATTAAATCTACATAAAATTTACAAAATCAGCATCAAAGAAATATAAAATCTAGATCAAATCTACATAAAATAAAACAAATAAAAATGAAAGCAATAAAAATCTAGAACAAATCTAAATAAAATCCACATAAAATTACATAAAATCTACATGAAATAAAACGAATCAAAATGAAAGCAACGAAAATCTAGAACGAACCTAAATAAAATCCAAGTAACATCTACATGAACTCTACATAGAATCTACATAAAATCTACATAAAATCTACATAAAATCTACATAAAATCTACATAAAATCTACATAAAATAAACATAATCGACATCAAAGCAACATAAAATCTAAAACAAATCTAAATAAAAGCCACGTAACACCTACATGAAATCTACATAAACCTTCCCAAATCAGCAAGAGCTAGAGCCCTCCACTCCATCCCTCAAATATAATCTCAACACTCCATTCAAAACCATTTGATTACGGCCCAATTTACTCGCCGGACTGAATGAACGATAATTACACTTCCTGATTCCCAAATGAATTTAAAAAAAAAATGTCTTCTGCCCCCAAAAAAATACGAAGCTCAGAAAAGGCAAGAGAACAGGACAACGGGTCCTCCGCTACCTTAAATATTCCATTAATTCTCTAAATTGAAGTGCTTGTGTGGCGATGAGGGCGTCAGAGCAGGCAATAAATGTTGATGGTGGCGATAGTTTCTGTGGCCAGAAGACGGAAGAGGATGTGGAAGAAAGTGAATAAAGAGGAGAGGAGGAAAGAAGAAAACAAGAGAAAGACAACAGAAATAAAAAGGTAAAGATGAAACAGAAGAATATAATAATACTAATAATAATAATAATAATAATAATAATAATAATAATAATAATAATAATAATAATAATAATAATAATAATAATAATAATAATGATAATAATAATAATAATAATAATAATAATAATAATAATAATAATAATAATAATAATAATAATAATAATAATAATAATAATAAGAAGAAGAAGAAGAAGAAGAAGAAGAAGAAGAAGAATAAGAAGAAGAAGAAGAAGAATAAGAAGAAGAAGAAGAAGAAGAAGAAGAAGAAGAAGAAGAAGAAGAAGAAGAAGAAGAAGAAGAAGAAGAAGAATAAGAAGAAGAAGAAGAAGAAGAAGAAGATACGAAAAAGGTACCAACCACCACAATCACAACAAAGAAGATGAGCGAGACATCGACATAATCTTATCCCTCTATAACCCACATTACAATTCTTTTGAAGAAATAATCATTAAAAATCTCTCAATTCCCTTCATAATCCCCTCGTTCCTTCCTCCCTCCCTACTTTCACCCTCTCTCTATCTCTCTCTCTCTCTCTCTCTCTCTCTCTCTCTCTCTCTCTCTCTCTCTCTCTCTCTCTCTCTCTCTCTCTCTCTCTCTCTCTCTTTCTCTCTCTCATTGAAATTCAATTGATGAAATTCCACTTATTCCTTATCACAACACTGCAGAGAGACGAAATCTCACCAACGAGAAACTGCTTCTAAAATCAAGTAATTTTAAGAGAGAGAAAGTCGTTTTATGATTGTACTTACATATGTCATGTATAACACTTATTCCTAGCTTCTGTATAATGTTTTATGTATATTCATTGTGTATGTATCACACACACGTACATAAAGGCAAGCGAAAATTTATGAATGCAATAATTTCGCAAAAATCAATCTAAACCTTATTATTAAATTATTGTAAACGTATCTAAAATATATTTAGTTGGATTAGGCTAAATTAAATTGCTCTTGTTATAATAAGGTTAAGTAAATTTTCTAAGGTTCTTTTGGTAAAAAATTATTAATTTATACATTAACATATATGAGAAAAAAATACATATTTAAACGTATAAGAGAAATTTTTAGAAAGGACTTAATTTTAAATGAGTTCTTGCTAATTGACCAATTTAACCTATTCGGCACTACATAATATATATATATATATATATATATATATATATATATATATATATATATATATATATATATATATATATATATATATATATATATATATATATATAGCTGCTGACCACAGAGAGGAGTACAAGATCGGCAAGTACAGGGACATAAGCCAACAGTATAAATTTGTCCCAGTGGGATCAGAGACCTTGGGAGCGTGGGGAAAAAATGCAACACGTTTCCTTAAAGAACTGGGTTCCAGACTCATCGACACCACCAGGGACCCAAGGGCAGCCACGTTCATGTTCCAGCGTCTCAGCGTGGCCATCCAGAGGGGAAACGCATGCTGCATACTTGGCTCGCGTCCGGCTTCGGAGGAACTGGAGGAGATTCATAATCTTTGACATATTGTACCATTGTATTCATGTTTGTGTTTTCTATAAATGTATTCTGTCTATTAATAAAGCATTTATATGCATGTATGTGTGTATATAGGATGGGGTGGTAGGAGAAGTGGAATATTCAAATGGCTTCAGAAAGAAATCCAAATATTCTTCCTTGAAGCCTTTTTATCCACTTCTCCGAGGCTATGGGTCCCACAATTTGCACTAGAGGGGGACCCCATCCTATATATATTTTATAAAAAAAAAAAAAAAAAAAAAAATATATATATATATATATATATATATATATATATATATATATATATATATATATATATATATATATATATATATATTATATATATATATATATATATATATATATATCGTGCCGATTAGGTAAAACTGGTCAATTAGCAAGAACTCATTTAAAATTAAGTCCTTTCTAAAAATTTCTCTTATACATTTAAAGATATTTTTTTTTCATTTATGTTAATGTAAAAAATTATAATTTTGAACCAAGAGAAACTTTGAAAACCTACCTAACCTTATTACAACAAACGCAATTTAATTTAGCCTAACCCAACTAAATATATTTTAGATACGTTAACAATAATTTTATAATAAACAAACACAATGAAATATATTTTTTCGTTATGTTCAGAATGATTTTGGCGAAATTATTGCATACACAAATTTTCACTTGTCTTATATGGCAAGGTGAGCGTTGCTATTTAAGCCAAAATCGCAAGTTTTACATAATCGGCACGACATATATATATATATATATATATATATATATATATATATATATATATATATATATATATATATATATATATATATATATATATATATATATATATATATATATGATTGGCTTTAAGATAGGATTGAAGGTAAGATATGATTGTCCGACTGCTAAAGGGCAAGGAACAATATTTAGTTAAGTGTAATAAACTTGTCTGTGCACTTTTAGGGATACAACAATTAGAATATGTTAAGGTGGACAGTAGAGAGCTTTTCATCAGGACATTGAGGCTCAAAGGTCACTATTTG
>WNWK01000641.1:187500-317500 GCA_009830355.1 Cherax destructor
ACAGGTGATATCAAAATATGAGACAACCACTATGAAAAAGCGCTTGGAATTCCTCTATTTTTCATAGTGGTTGTCTTGCATATATATAAATATATATATATATATATATATATATATATATATATATATATATATATATATATATATATATATATATATATATATATATATAAATTTAATGTATTTTGTCTTGAAATAAAGTTTATATATATGTATATATATAGAATGGAAAGATGGGGTGGTAGGGAAGTGGAATATTCAAATGGCTTCAAGAAGAAATCCAAATATTCTTCCTTGAAGCCTTTTATCCACTTCTCCGAGGCTATGAGTCCACACCTTTGCACCAGAGGTGGACCCCATCTATATATAAATATATTAAAATATATATATATATATATATATATATATATATATATATATATATATATATATATATATATGTGTATATATATATATAATTATCCTTAATATAAAGATACTTTCGTGTTGATAACGCAGTTCTGCCTTGGAGTGTTATGACTCGTGATGATGCATTTGAGGCTTGTGTAAATTTATATACGAGTTAATAGGTCCTCCAACCACTGATGACGACGTTGAGCAAAGATATTGTCATCCTGGAGCTCTTTCTGTCTCTCTCTATCGTTCTTTAATCCTTTATTCTCTCTTTCTCTTCTACCTCCCTCTCCTTTATCTCATTCTCTCCGTACTATATCCTCTTTTCCTTTCATTTTCATCCCAGTTTCTCTTCATAAAGGACTGCCTACACTCGTAAACCATTCTTCAGCAGAGCCGACAAGAAGCGTGTGATTCTTCCTCAGGATTTAATAATTCCGTTTTGGGTCAGAGAGGTGAGGTTTTCTCTCGATCCCTTCCCCAACGCTTCGTCCAGAGTGAAAGCTTTTTTAATGGTTTCCGAAGACTCTCAATTCTTTAGGCAGCATTTAGGTTGCATTATGTTGTATTTTTGCGGAATAAATTGTATATTTATATATTTATGTTGTATTTATGTCGTATTTATTTTGTATTTATGTCTCGTTTATTTCGCATTTATGTTGTGTTTATTCGGCATTTAAGTTGCACTCGTGTTTTACTTATGTTTTATTTATATATTCATTTTGCTTTAACACGTTTAAAGTTATATTTTTTTAATTAACGTTAATGTAAATATTATTTTTTTACCAAAAGAAACTTAGAAAACTTACCTAACCTTATTATAACAAGCGCAATTTAATTTAGCCTAATTCATCTAAATATATTTCAGATAAGTTTTACAATAATTAAATAATAAACAAACACAATGAAATATATATACTTTTTGTTAGGATCAGAATTATTTTTGCGAAATTATTGCATACACAAATTTTGGCTTGCCTTACTCGGCAAGAAGAACGTTGCTATTTAAGCCAAAATCGGAAGTTTAACCTATTCGGCACGATTATATATATATAATATATATATATACATGTATATATATATATATATATATATATATATATATATATATATATATATATATATATATATATATATATATAAACTGTTATTCCAAGTCTCAGAAAACAAATAAAATAAGCCAATAAAAAAAGAAAAACACGCAAACAATTAAAATATCCCATTACTTAACCAACACTTAATATTCATATTTGAAAAAGTACGTACACACTACAGTGTACTACAAGCTTTACAGAAAATATGAAACTCGATATAGAATTTACTATATACGATGCGCCGTTAACGTAAAATACTACATATTATTTCATGGAGCGAAGAATAGAGCAAAAACCCCATTCTCCTAATTTTTAAACTCCTTAGAAGGCGTAAACACTTGCAATGTGGTAATCTAATTTGTGTTTTGTCCCCAGGTCGTGAGAGGTGTTATGAGTGGTGGTGGTGGTAGTGGTGGTTAGGATGGTGGTTGAGGTGATGGTAGTAGTGAGTGTTGTGGTAGGGGTACGGGTGGTTGTGGTAGTGGTGTGGTGGTAGTAGTTTCGGTTGTAATGGTGGTGGTAGTAATGGTGTTGGTGGTTAGGATGGTATTAGTGAGTGTTGTGGTAGGGGTACTGGTGGTAGTGGTGTGGTAGCAGTAATAGCTTCAAGTGTAATGGTGGGGGCAGTATTAGTGATGGTAGTGGTAAGTGCTGTGGTAGGGGTATGGGTGGGGATGGTAGTGGTATGGTAGTAGTAGTTTCCGTTGTAATGGTGGTGATGGTAGTGATAGTGAAAAATGTAGTGACAGTTATGGTGGTGGTACCACCGCTACCACCACCATCACCATCACTATCATCTTCACTACTGACTCACGAAATCGTAATGACACGATTGCCACCACCACCAATACCACCACCATCACCACCACCATCATCACCACCACCACTACCACCACCACCAATCACCACCACCACCAATCACCACCAACACCACCACCATCATCACCACCACCATCACCACCACCATCAACACCACCACCACTACCACCACCAATCACCACCACCACCAATCACCACCATCACCACCACCACCATTACCACCACCACCATCACAATCCCCACCACTACCCCCACCACCACCATCACCACCATAAAAATCCCCACCACTACCCCCATCACCACCATCACCACCACTACCACCAATCACCACCACCACTACTACCACCACCACCATCATCACAAACACCATCATCTCCACCACTACCACCACTATATTTTCCAACCTGGCTCAACCAATCCATCACAACGAGAAGACAAAGTTATTCTCCCTTCCATCAATCACGTCAGGGTGCTTATAAAATGACCCTTCAGTGCCATTCGTCAATTTAATACCTTTTTCGCTACCTGTTCCAAAATATCTTCCTTGCAAATTATTCAGTAAATGATAGAAATTTAAAAAAAAAAAACGATTTTATTTAAAATTATGAATAATGTATGTGTTGCTACTCAATATAACATAATTTGTTATTTATTATACAACATTTCGCTCTGTGTAGAGCAAAACGTTCTCCAGCGTCTGCCTTTTCTTGACTGTTGTCTGAGGTATGCGATTTGAATCCAATCTTTTAATTTTTTTAAAGCTATTTGTTTCTGTTTTTTTGTTATCCATTTTCCAAAGTCTTATGTGGGTTCGAACTCATGGCGTGCTAGACCTAAAACTGGTAGTAGTCCAGTGCGTTAACCACTGTTTAGTCTTACCAGACCGGCATGACACAGTGGTTAACACACTGGTCTAACAGTTTTAGGACTGGCTTGCCGTGGGTTCGAAACCTATCCATTCGGCTCGAGGTTTCTTTCAGTCTAATATTTACTACTACTACTACTACTACTACTACTACTACTACTACTAATAATAATAATAATAATAATAATAATAATAATAATAATAATAATAATAAAAATAATAATAATAATATCTTTATTTACAAGTACATGGTATACAGGCCTAGTTGACGTCAATGACACTACTACATACAAAGCCGCTTGTTATGCAGAGCATTTCTGGCAAATTAAGTCAGTTTTGTCCCAGGATGCGACCCACACCAGTCGACTAACTCCCAGGTACCCATTTTACTGATGGGTGAACATAGACAACCGGTGTAAAGAAACATGCCCAATGTTTCTACCCTCGCTGGGAATCGAACCCAGACTATCCCCGTGTGAAGCGAGAGCTTCAGCCACCAGGACACAGGGCACTGTTTGATCAGTCCAATACAAAGAAGAATAGCGAAAATCAGAAGATTGAGGCAATTAAGTCACACAGCCTAGAGTCCATGTGATCAGTCCATCAATCTTGATAACATTGATGGACTGATTACCTCAGTCTCATTCTGATCTTCACCATTCCTCTTTGTATTAGACTGATGAAGCCACTGTGTAGCGAAAACATTTCACCAATAAAGATATCCAAGTGATGCACATGTGTCTAATTTATCACCTTGTCGGTTCTCTGAACCATTTATCTACATTACTAATTCTACCAGACAACCATGATTATTTAGCAGGTGTGTGCGATACCTGTTTCAACAGAGTCATTACTGATTGCAAGACTCTCACGACGGTCCCTTTAAGAAGAACATAAGTCGTCACAACACAGTGGCTTGAACTATTCACAAATAACCCACACTTTGGAAAGGAAATTTTAGATGACATTTCTTCCCCCTTCCATTCTCTTCGCCCACCTATATCATTTTTCTCTCCAAATTTATGGCTCACTTGTGAATTAATATTAGTCCATGATGGACCGAAACCGCTGTCTCTTCATTCGTTGGAAACAATATGATCGTTAAGTACGGAGTGAGGTCGGGGGTCAATATAGCCATTGTCGGGGTAAGTTGTGAGGGTCTGGTAAGAGGCTGACTCGGAGTTACTCCCCAGGCGATTGTAAACAAGGCAGTTAGTGAGAGATGGATACGAGGAAAATGGCAGTGTTGAGACCCACCACCAGGCCGACAAGTGCACGTTAATTAAGCAATGACTCCTCTCATGAACCTTGGTGCTGGTGAAGGGCTCTTGAATCAAGGAATCGGAACTGCCCTTCCCTTTCTTGGATCAAGTCTGTAAGCTTCCCAATTACCAAGCAATGTATGACCCCTTCGAATACATGTAATAATACCTGTAATCATCTGTCAGCTGCTAATGTAAGCAGCAACTATGTTTTACCATGAGTCTTGGGGACAGCTTGGCTGCAAGAGTAGCTCAGCGTCGTGATTAGTAGACAGAGGACCGAGCCTCAACCACACCTTACTTTCAATAACTTTTCACAAACGCAGAACCTCACCAAAATATAACTACGCTCAGTCTTGTGTTATAGTTCGTGTGTTGCCCACGTCCGTAATGCCTCATCTGGCTTTTAGCAGTAAGTTTTTAATTGGAAGAAGCGCTACACTCGCATGTGTAATTCACTTGAAGGAGAAGTGGACTCGATTCTGCATCCGCTGAAACATTTGCTCCGTGTTCCTGCCTGGGAAGTCAGTTCATTTTCCGAGAGGAGGATCGAGCCTCGGTCAGTTCAGGCAGTGAATCATCTTCAATATAGTACAAATAACCGACTGCTAATAGCGGTCAAGTTTCAGCTCTTTCAGCTGCACAACAGAGTGCACAGAGGCTGTACAGCAGAGTGCACATAAAATGAAGCATCGATACTGTTTGTTCCAAAGTCTTAGAAATGAATGTGTTAGCACCATTGTTCATTGAGCATAATGATGGAACAACAGATATAATTGGGACAGATCCAAATCTCCTATTACTGTCAATCCCTTGTCGGAGTTGACAAGTTCGCACCTGAAGCTTTAGCTTTTATTGTAGATGTTTTGATTAAGCTGTAGACATAGCGAGACTATATCCCAATAAAAAATTTGTCTGAATTTTGCGTCTTTTCTTCTCTGTGTGAAATATTTCATTGAAAATTCTCGTTGTTATATATTATATATATATATATATATATATATATATATATATATATATATATATATATATATATATATATATATATATATATATATATATATATATATATATATATATGTATATATTAAATGTATAATGAGGTTTTTTATTCCTTAATCAACAGTATGTATATAGCTCTTGCATTTTGTATTTTCAAAAATATATTCGGTTTTGCAGTGCACTTTGTGAGTTCGTTGAAAACTTCTATGTTCTTCAAATTGCACTGGTAATCCCTTCATATTTTATGTCTTCACTTTGTTATATTGTTTTCTAAATTGAATACTATGTTCTGTATAATACAGCATCTTATATTCTGTAATCCCACACACTATAATATCCTTTAATGTGTACTCTGAGAATTGTCTTCTGCATGCGAGGTATCGAAGCTCTCCAGCCCACGTTAATTGCCCTCTTGACTCCAGAGAGTCGAGGTTAGTGTCACACGCATAAGCGATTCAGATCCGGCCCTCCAGTCACTTAGATGACTCCAGTCATGAACTTTGAAGTGGTAACTGCGTGGCGTCCACAGTCAGTTTGTTAGGTTTAAGCTCTATCGATGGTACGAGGGTTATTAAGGCCTCAGTTCTCTTGTACACTAACTCCAAGAATAATCTCTTAAACAGGAATTAAAGCAATATCCCAATGTATATACACTAAGAGGTGCAATAAAATCACAGTAAACAGGTCATAAGACCATATGCAAAACAACCACTGTGAAAAAAATAGTGAACATCTAAGCGCTTTCGTGATTTCTCATATTAGGGAGGAACTGTAAAAATAATAGAACAACAAAAGACTTATAAGGCCAAGACAACACCTTACGGTCAACATCCGAACACTTCACCCGTTCATTTATGATGATGCTATCGTTACTTTAGAAATCTTTATCGCAGGTTCTGCTGATTAAGAGCGATACTTACATACCTTGTAGCGTCGACAGATCGTGTGGTGGGCGGTGGGGAGGAGAGGGGGGAAAATGGAGAATAGGAGGGAGAGAGGGAAAGGGAGAGGGATAGATTTGCAATGAGGTGCATCCACTCCGACTCACAGCAGACAATCAAGCACCTAGTGAGGCTGAAGTGTCAATAAGAGGAGTTAAAGTTGAATAAGTTGTTGGGCGGCGGAGCTATTTGGGGAAGCTGTTTGGCCGAGTTAGTTGTTTGACGAGGCTGCTGGCGAAGTTGATGGGGAAGTTGCTGGTGAGGGCGTCGGGCGATGATGGAGAAGACGCTGGAGAGGCCGTCGGGTGAAGCTGCTGGAGAAGACGCTGGTGAAGCCGTCGGGTGAAGCTGCTGGAGAAGACGCTGGCGAAGCCGTCGGGTGAAGCTGCTGGAGAAGACGCTTGTGACAGCGTCGGCAAAGGTGCTGAAGAAAACTCCGACGAGAGCATCGGATAAATATATTATAGACGATAGGGTAAGTGCTGAGCATAAAGTAGAATCTCTTGGAGACTGTATTGGAATCAAATGCTTCCTCAGTGACGGTGTTACTGAGGAGACTTAGATCTAATACTTCCTTCCTGGTGCTGTTGGCTAGGGTTATTAGATTTGGTACTGGCTTTTCTCTCCCTTAATCATTTCCCCGTTACATTGAGTCTGATTTGCTCGTGTTGGGGTATAAACGCTGAAGAAGAGATGTGGTCTGAAATGAGATGAATGTTGAGAATATTGGCTAAGTGACAGTAGAAACAGGTGATTTTTTAAAGGGACAAAACACAGTATAAGTGAAGGGGTAAAATGAGACTCGACTGACCGACAGTAATTGGAAGACAAGAGTTAAGAGAGAAAGAGATAGAGAGAGAGAGAGAGATTGGGAGAGGAATCGAGTTAGAGGAGAATGGTTAAAGGGAGCAAAGTTAATCCCAGTTCTTCCCTCCGTCGTGTTGACAGACGTATGGGAGGGAGAGAGGGTTAGGTAAACGTGGTGGGAGTCGAAGGGGAGAGGAACCCCAGGTAAACATTATCATGTGGGATGCAGATCAAGTTGAAATTGCTGTGGTCTCTCTTATAAATATTCACACCAATATGTAAACTTGCCATTTGACAAACACACACCCACACCCACACACACCCACACACACACACTCACCCACACCCCCACACAATAATAAGAGCCCGAAAACAAACATCTGAAAAACGCCTCTTCAAGTGTTGCCATTTTTACCGTGCTGTAAGCGATACGAAATCTAAATTGAACCATTCCGAGTAATTAAAGTTTAGTATTATACACCTAATGCCACTTTCAAACAACAATTATGTTCAGGAGTATATTCCCAAGTTAAGGATACATTGCTGAAGTTTCCTGGTGTTTTTTTGCCCTCTTTTACCACAAACATGCATAATTCCCCAACCCCCTCTTTTTATTCTAGTTATTTTCCTGCCTCCTCTCTCTTTCTTTTCTCTAGCGATGTACTGGAGAAATTTCAAATACTCCACCAAGAGTAACATATTTTTGGGTGCTAAGATTCATTAACTTTGAGTGAAAATGGCTAATCTTATAGATTTTTTGAACTTTTAGTACATATATTTTTTTTAATTTACTTATTTTTAATGACTGAAAAGTCAAGAGGCTGCCGTGACCTGCCGTAGTGACAACTGCTACTCATGTCCACCACACAGTATTCCAGGGGTTAGTTATTGCCTCATCCTCGCCATAGGCATGGCGACCTTCCACAATAACCATGATTTTTAAAGAGGTGGACCGGTAAGCCAGCGGAAGTTCTCGGTCAGATGACCAAAAGCTCCAGCTGTGGGGGTCATCATATGACCCTCGTCAGGAAACACTTCTCCAGTTTCCTGATAAACATTATATCTACCAGCCTAACACAAGACTTCCCGTTAATTTTGATGTACGTCAGTTTATTTTACCTGACCAATATATTATTACATAAAAACGACCAAAATATATTATGGAATCGTCTCTTACTTTCTGTCCTTCGTGGCTCTCGAAAAGGAAATCCGTGATCCTGGTCAAGAGCTTTTCATCCTTTAATGGATCATACCTTATTGCCTCCCATTTCCAAAGCACTTGAGGATCCCTTCGTGTTTAGCACTTACCCATATAGATAATGATATCCTTTGTAAATATTCGCCTCTTTTGCAGTGGCTGTTTGTGAAAAACAAATAAGATAGGAATTTTGAAACGACTTGTAATAGGGTTTGTACTGGACAAAAGTGGGTAATATATGTAGATGTAGATTTCCCAATGTCGATAGCATTCTGAGAGTAACTCCCAAGAGATAGTAACTCCAGCAATGCTAGAACCAATCCTTTGGAGGTGCCATAGTTACTTAACCAAAAGTGGAATTCTTAATAATGATCTCATCTCCCTATTGAAATTTCCCAGCTCCGGCTGTCACATTTCCTCATCTCGTGTGCAGAATCTACCCTGTATAATGGAATACCAGAGGAAAACATTACTGGATTTATTTTTCCGCTATGTAACCTTCATGACTTGATAAAGTTTAACTGAGAGTGAAAGGATGTCCAGTTATGTAACAATCATTCAGAGCTGGGAAGCAACACACTGATTGTGCCCAAATTGGTTAAAAAAAAAGATCGAGCTTAGAGAGAGAGGGATGCCAAGAGGATGGGATGGCGGACGGGGATGTTAACATGTGCCTTCTTGATCCTCGGTGCCGATGCTGATGTAAATACAATCCAGTCCTTCCCTCACGATAGGATTACCGACTGTATATGCGAGTTACACAGGATCACTCATGAATATGTAAAGCCAAGCGTGTCCACAGGCAACATTTCAAAGTGAACAGAAATGGTTGTACAATGGTGAGAGGTACTCGATGGTGTAAATAGTACTCTTGTATCGCACTCTGTATACACTGATCTGTACTCGTAGAAAAGATTGCCATAGTTTTAATGAATTGAAACGGTGCGCTCAGATGGTTTCAGATTTTTTTAATAGACTTCACGGGTTTAGGAGCAATGCCTAAATTCAGAAGAATTAAGTTACATTATTTTGGACAAAATAGCTGACAATGCTGTCTTTCTTTAGATATAATTAAAAATATAATTTAAAACAAGCACACTTTCGTCAATATTGCGTTTTGAGTAACGAATCCTACGTCAGCAATGAATAGCGCGAACACACTGTATATATTCTAATGAGTATATCCCTGAAGCAGTGTTCCTCTCAGAAACACTGCTTCAGAAGGGATATACATCGCAGTTTAAACCATTTTCATCAAAATGCGTTCATTTTGGGGATTAAAGTGTTCTTGACTGGTGGCGAACAGGTGACATGCAACCTTAAGACCATCGTGATCTTCCAACCAGCGCAAACATGGGGCTTCTTTCTACCATGTACACCATCTTCATAGCCATCTAGAAAGAAGATATGTTTTCTTCGCATACTCTAGAACAATTTAATGAAAAGTCACTTTTTATATATATTTTTTTCAGGATTTTTCATCCCCACCTCATCTCCTCCCCTCTCTCTCTCTCTCTCTCTCCTATGGATCCTAATTCGGGATTAGATTTTAGATGCCGCTGTTGCGTCTAGTTTATTGTGCACTCCAAATCTTTGCTGAGGACGGTAGCGGGAAACCCTTCGGTAAAGAATTGAAAGGCATAATACCGTTTCAGCTTCCTACTTGCGTGCAGGTTATTTATGTAACATATGGATACACTAAAAGGCTTAGGAACTGGGTCCCAAAAGGGCTAAGAGCCGTACATCTGGATTTATATCTACAATTCGTCTTATCTGCTGCAAGCAAATTTAATATTCAAAGAATACTCTCACACCTCTCGCTGAAGGCTGACGGGAATCCAGTTGGGCTGGGAATTCATGGAAGACTCATGACAGAATTATAGGTAAACCCCTCATTGAAGATTAATGGGATACTATCATAGGCTACCAGGGGATACTGCCATGATAAGCTATCATGGAACATTAACAGAAAGCTTGCAAGACGTTATGTCACCGCTGCGCGGCCAGCATTTCGAAGGAAATGCTTTGCACCCAACACTATGAAGGAAATTTTTCGCTGGGAACATTATTCGGCTAACACTGCACTGTAAACATTGATCAGTCAACATTGCGTGAGCAACACTGCGTATGCAACTCAATTCACTACTCATAAACAAACTTCACTCCCACAAGGACTCTCAACACACGTTTGGCCTTTTAATTTCAGCAACAGATTCAGCTTATTCTCACTGAAGGCTGAAGCAAAACCACCCAGCAACGAGGCTCAGCTAAATGAGAGAGAGAGAGAGAGAGAGAGAGAGAGAGAGAGAGAGAGAGAGAGAGAGAGAGAGAGAGAGAGAGAGAGAGAGAGAGAGAGAGAGAGAGAGAGAGAGAGACTAAACCCTATTGACAGACTGACAGAATTATTTTTCTTTTGAGCAAAGATGAATGTACCGGATTGCAACGAAAACAAGATTGGGACGTTAGATATGCACTCACGCAACTGCAAAGGCTGATATCAGCAGTTGCACCGCACAGCCACATATCAGATCATTTCCACCTGTTGAGAGCCTGATGTTGAAAATTATACAAAAAAAATTATAATTATTTTTTCCCCTCCTGTTTTGGGTCAACCAGAATTTATTTTGATTAACTGGAGATCATTATCAGTCTGTTTGTATGGAGAGTATGGAGGAGGTGAATTTATTCAGATATTTAGGAGTGGACGTGTCAGCAGATGGGTCTATGAAAGATGAGGTGAATCATAGAATTGATGAGGGGAAAAAGGTGAGTGGTGCACTTAGGAGTCTGTGGAGACATAGAATTTTGTTCGTAGAAGCAAAGAGGGGGATGTATAGTTATACCAACGCTCTTATATGGGTGTGAAGCATGGGTGGTGAATGTTGCAACAAGGAGAAGGCTGGAGGCAGTGGAGATATCGTGTCTGAGGGCAATGTGTGATGTGAATATAATGTAGAGAATTCGGAGTTTGGAAATTAGGAGGAGGTGCGGGATTACCAAAACTATTATCCAGAGAGCTGAGGAGGGGTTGTTGAGGTGGTTCGGACATGTAGAGGGGATGGAACAAAATAGAAAGACTTCGAGAGTGTATAAATCTGTAGTGGGAGGGGGTAAAGGAGGTTTTGTGTGCGAGGGCCTTGGACTTCCAGCAAGCAAGCGTGTACGTGTTAGATAGGAGAGAATGGAGGCAAATGTTTTTTAGGCCTTGACGTGCTGTTGGAGTGTGAGCAAGATAATATTTATTAAAAAAATCAGGGAAATCGGAAGCCCGGACTTGAGTCCTGGAGATCGGAAGTAGAGTGTCTGGACTCTGAAGGAGGGGTGTTAATGTTGTAGTTTTATAACTGTAGTGTAAGCGCGCCTTTGGCAAGGCAGTGATGGAGTGAATGATGGTGAAAGTTTTTTTTCTTTTTTTCGGGCCACCCTACTTAAGGTGGGAAACGGCCGATGTGTTAATAAAAAAAATAGTTAATTTAAATGTTTTATTTCTTCGAATCTCAGCATTGTCTTTAGAAAATAATTTGGAGTTTATATAAGGATTGCTTCAAGATGGTGGTTAATAAATTAGACATATCTGCAACACTTAGATATCTTTATTATGACAATGTTTCGCCACACAGTGGCTTCATCAGTCCAATACAAAGAAAACTGATGAAGATCGGAAGTAGTTTTAGGTAATCGGTCCATCAATCTTGATCAGAATACAGAAAATGCAAAGTATTGATGGATTGATTACATCGACTCGAGGCTGAGGGACTGATTACCTCAAAGTACTTCTGATCGGCCCCATTTTTTTTTTGTACTGGACTGACGAAGCCATTGTGTGGCGAAACGTTTTCATAATAAAAATACCCAAGTGTTGCACATGTGTCTAATTTATCAACTTGTCGGTTCTCTGAACCATTCATCTACAAGATGGTAGCTACCAAACGTTAACCTTCACCTGATGGTTCCTTAAAATAGTCGCTAGCTACCGTTAACCTCCACCTGGGATATTATCTCTTGTTACGATAAAAATAGCTACTGGATTAATATAACATTAACATAGGATACTTAACATATTCCAGCTGAATTTTATTAATACTATATTTATATGTGAATAATGCGTGTAATGTAGTTAATAATGAACTGGGATGGACCGAAACGTCGTCTAAAGTATCCTCTCGAAGTGTCGGTACTTTGCAAGTCGTTCCAGGCACCGTAGTCGGTCTTTGATTCTTCTGTATATAATCTGGATTTGTACAGGTTGACTTCAATTTGATTTACCTGTTGCTCAGTGGTGAAGTGTTTGTCTCACAAGCGAAAGAACCCAGGTTCAATTTCCAGGCAGTGTCCTGACGTATGGACAAGTCTACCCATGGTACCCATGGTACCCATGCTTACCTAGCAGTGTTGTTGAAGATGGTATATGCATAAAGATACCAAACTGTTGTAAATGCGTCTTAATCTTCTTACCCGCAGTGCTTGTGGAATGTTGTGGGTCGCATCCTGGGTGATGGTAGTATATCTTAGCTATGCCTGACGTAGGATAACAACTTTTGAACTTAATACCCAATATATAATACATATATTAAATTGTAATATACGGTACATGTAGAACAAAAGAGCACAATACCGTGACTTGCAAAGGGTCCAAGTCGGTCCACAACGTTGTTATACGCAATATGGTACATAGACTATAACATGGACACATACACGCATACACAAGTATGCGTGTTCTGCATACTTGTGTATGTTTGTCCACATATATGTCAACGTTACGACCAAACAAACTATGTTAAAACTGACGATATGACATTATTCAAAGGGTCGTGCAGATGACATGCTGTGAGTGCCTGCTTGCTCACAAGTCTGTTGCTGCCAGCGGCCCACAAGCCTACATAACCATGACAACCTAGTTGATCAGTCACTTAAGTGGCGGTCCAGTTCACTTTTGAAAATTTCTACCTAGCTTTCAGAAGAGTCCAGATGTGCAGCTGTTGGTAAACACACAGGTGCTACATTTTTATGTGTTCTTAGTGCCATTCTTCGACAGTCTGGGTACAAATGAAGACGATCAATTTTACAAATAGTATACAATACCGTCTATGTATTACTTATCAAAGCTGAGGGACTGATCACCTCAAACTTTCCCCTCCACCTCTTCTAATGTCTCTGTATTCGACTGACGTAGCCCGCTGAACCGGCGAAATTTCTCATCAGAACGAAACGATTCGTTGCACATGTGCAGACGATTTGTTGAGATCGATCACGGACGTCCATGTGATTCAACACGAAAAATGTCCACTAGACAATAAAGTTAATTTATATCAACACGCCGACCAACGCACGCAAAGGTGTGTAAATTACTCATCCCTTGAGAGGGTCGTAGGACTCTTCACACAAGGATTTTCAAAGCCTTTTCCGAAAGGCGTCAGCATTTGCTGTTTCGACCTTTTAAAACACGAGTAAAAAATGACTCTTAATCAAAGGAATTGGAGCTATTCTCTTCTTCATCCGATCACACATTCCCATATCAGTTGAATAATAATTTTCTGTTCGATTCCGTATATAAACTCTGGTGAACGAAACTTACCGTAATGATCATTCATACTCACAGTGTGTAAGCTGATACAACGTGTGTCAGAGAGTAAAATATATTTCAGTGAAATTTGTCATTTTTTGACGACTTTGCACTTTTTAAGTGGGGGTTTTAAAATGCATACCAGTGATTATGTTGCGAGGTGGTGATGGTGGTTCGTGCTGGCGGAGGGTGTTGGTGGTGGTGCTGGCGGTGGTGGTGGTGGTCGTAGTGGCGGTGTTGGTTCTGAAGAAGACGATTATCGCACGAATACACAAGTAACACAACCACTCAACCGCACACAACCATACACAACCCCAATCATACACAAACCCAATGATATAGAACCAAAGGTTACACAACCACAATTATACACAATCCCAGTCATACACAACCCCAATCATACACAACCCCAATCATACACAACCCCAATCAAAGACAACACATAACGTAACCACACAAGCATACCAATGCATAACATCCCCATACTACCACATCAAAACATAAGCCACCACAAAACCGAGCTACCTACAAAACCCCACCTACCTACAAAACCCCACCTACCTACAAAACCCCACCTACCTCATAACACCACAACTATACAAAGCGATTAACCTCCTGTTTTTTTTCCTTCCTCACCCCCCTCACTCATGCAGGATTTGTTCCATTTTCTTTATGCCCCTTCCATCACGCACGTCGCCCCACAGGAAGGCCTTTTCTATTGTATGTTTGTATTTGCTTGTGTGTGTATGTCTGTCAGCAGCGTGGCGTACTAATGGTGGGGGTGACGGACGAACAACACGCTTGACAAATGGGTTTGTGTTGTTATAACCCCACCAAGGTCGTCTGTCAAGGCCGGCGGTCCCCCCGACCGCTGTTCCTGGTGGCATTGTTGTTCTTCTTTAGGAGCGTTTCTCTCTATAATGATTTAGTTGGTTGCTATTGTTGATGGCTGGTGATTCCGCTTACTTTGTTGATTTGGCTGTTGTTTTGTACCAAAGAATCCCCAAAAGGGACATAACTACAGTGTTTCAAAGTTTTCTCTTCTCCATATAATGTTTTTTTTTTTTTGTTACACGAATGAATAAACACAAAAACACACACTCACACACACATATATATAATATATATATATATATATATATATATATATATATATATATATATATATATATATATATATATATATATATATATATATACATTCATATATATACATTCATATATACAATAACACTAAAAGGCAAAATGGTTATGGTTTAAGTTTCTTTTATTACCCGAGACGGAGACAGTGAATGCGGACACACGCGAACAAACTATACTGGCGCTCGACATTAGCAGCAAACGTGTGTGTACAGCAAGGGAGGAAGAGATAAAACGCACGATATTTTGAGAGTATTATGAAGGAATTAAATCCGAGTCGGAGGTCAGAGTTTAGGAATATTATGTTTCGAGAGGAGAGAAAGGCAAGCCCTCGCGCACACACACGCACACGAACATACACACACACACACACACACACACACACACACACACAAAAAAAAAAAAAAAAAAAAAAAAATTAGCAAACAGAAATTATGAGAGATATAGAAAGATGAGTACATGAGTACACAAGTTAGGAGAGAGAGAGAGAGGGGGGGGGAAAGGCTGGGGTGTGGGGTTTCCAGCCGAGGTTGATTCTCCTTATCAAACTTAACACACTTTGTTAATGGCTTTCTTCGTCAGTTAATATTAACTACACGCTGTGACCACATGATCTTCTCGTCTTAAAGACACATTTGTTCCATAGAAAAAGAAATCCTGCGCCACCAGATGAGCCCAGTCCTGCCTGAAAGGCACTGCTCCGTCCTCTATCTATGAAGAGTTTCTACCAATGCTGTTTTTTCCAATCCAGGAGCCCATTATTGGTAGAATTGCTCTTCGTTCATTTCTGCGTGTTAGAAATTTAAAAAAATATAATATTTGCTAATTTCAATTAGGTTAATGTATATATTTTTTTAACGAACTAATCGTCTTCCATCGAGGTTGGGTGACCCGAAAAAGAAGTGTTTTAAACGATATTTTGATTGCTGTGTCTTTTTTCTGTAAACACACAAGACGGCAGGTATATCTTGCTACTGCTACTTACACTTACGTCACACTACGCATGTACACGTATATGTATACACACCCATCTAAGTTTTCTTCTATTTCTTAATAGTTCTTGTTCTTATTTATTTCCTTTCATCTCCAGGGGAGATAAAAGGAAATAAATAATATAACTGGTAGCTAAAAAAAAGTAGAAGGACGAACTGTTAAGCCTTCTGAACAGCTAGTTTAATTACTTTCCAGAAAAAGACGAACGACACCCCGTACCCGGGGGTCCATTGCCCCCCGGGTGGGTCACCAACTGGACAAGACCCGGGCCGGGACAATACCGCGAACCACATCTATCTATCTAGTTACACCAATGTAAACTTCTGCAAAAGACAATCCTAACTGTACTTACTCCACACATCTCAATCCTTACTCTGGTCAGTGCCACTGAATCATATTTACATTGTATATTGGGTGGTCATTCAGTAGCTATTACGAGAGTCAGATTGTAGTTCAGGTCTGTAACAGAGTATATTTCATCCTGGTGAACGAGAATAAGAGGTTCAAAAGTCATTTTAAGTGTCTGTGATTCATTTTCAAGTTGTTATGCAAACAGCATCAGCCACTTTATCCCCAAGGAAAATCTTTTCTAGGCAGACACGTTTTTTTTTTTTAGGTGGGCTCTGTTTATTATGACAGGTTTAGTGTTCTAGATTTATAGTGTCTCAACTTGACCAGTATGTTAATAAGACAAAATATGATGGTCCACCAGGGACCATCAATTCTACCCGGGAGAAAACTGATAAAGTCTGTGGTGAACGAAATGTTTTCTCAATAAAATCCCAATAAACCACATATTGTGTCCAATTAACATGTTTGTCGGTATATAATAACACTGGTGTACAGCTTCACGAGGGGCCATTAAGACCACTTGTCACTTGTACACCATGCAAGACTATTTTCTCCCTGAAATAATTGTTAAAGTAAACTCGGTGAATATACACAGACTTACAGAGCCTCGGTGAATATACACTTGTATAATAACTGTTATGGCCAGACTCGGCGTTGGTGCAACATTGAGATTTCTAATTAAATACAGTCGTTGTATGTTAGTGTATACTATTACTATTGCATTGTCTTTAGTCTTTTGTTTTCCCGAGTTTTTTGTTTTTGTTTTGTTTTACTGTATTATTGTTGCGGAGCTTTTGTTACTGTAATTATCATTGTTTACTATCGTAGTTATGTGTGTTTGTTATTGTTATTTTTACTATTATTGCTGTTACTGTTTCTGATATTGTTACTTTTAGAGTCACTGTTACTGATACCTTTTTTTTTTTAACCGGAATTATTATTGTTATTACTGTAATATTGTTAGGTTTAAATTAATTATTTTTTTAAATTACAATTATTTGTTTTTAATTTATAATTTTATTAATATTATTGATATAAGTATTATTAAAATTTTTGCGTTGCTATTTATTCTTCCTTTGTTTTATCATAGTTTTCTTTTCTGCTCATTCCTCTTTCTTTTTTTCTTTCGTTTGTTTTCTCTTTTTTCCTTTTCTTTCAGCTCTTTCTGCCTAAGGTTTTTATATCTTCGATATTCTTTCTCTTCTTTCGATTCCTTCTCTTTATATATTGCATTTTCTTTTCTTCCTTCTGATAATTTTTTCTTTCAATTTCCCACATTTTTTTCTCATCAATCACTACTCGTATCTTTCCCCTACTTCTCATTCTCCAATCATTTAATTCTGATTCACACTTCCTCAGCGCCTCCCTATCCTCCCTGCGTACCCTGAAAGCGCAACAAAACTCCCTAGATAGAAAGTTTTTCCCGACGGCTTCTGCCGTGTTCAAACAATTACTCGCAGGAATGTTATTTCAGTTAACAAAAGTTGCTTTTATCCAGACTACGAGGTTTCGGGTTACCCCCACCGTCTCCTTCAACGACGTTTAGGCCGATTTTCGCTGAGGTACTGCAACGGACGTTTCGGTCCCACTTGGACCATTAGCTGTCTTGACGGAACTTCGTGCCATTTACTCTAGCAGCTGACGAAGTCTTGACAAATTTTGAAAAATTTCGTCACACACACTGACCTGGGGACGTCATTTCATTTTCAGCTTAATATGACAATTTAGTCTGATGGATTTGGGTCGTTTTCCTTGATATGAGAAAGCATTAATAATGGTCAAAGTTTATTGCAGAGTTATATGTCCCTCGGGGACCATTGATGACCTTCATCAATGTGATACCAATGACTGGTGGCTTTCATCTGGACCCCATCATTCTGTTATTCATTTAGACGACCTTCCTGTTTTAAACTTCTTAGGACATGAACCTTTTAAGAATGGGTCATAAGGGTGAGGTTGCTTTAATACTCTTGAAGGGCTCTTGACACAAGGAAGAGGGAATATTCTTGGATAATACTTGCTTACCTCCCATTGTCAATAGCTTAAAATTTCTCCATAAGTATTATATGGATACAATTTGTTTTCTTCAGTAGTCTATATAATCTTAAACATTACACCTTATGATGTATTTCTCTTACAGAATGGACCGGTGATCCAGTGTAAGGTCTCGGTCACATGACTAAAATTCCTTTGAGTGGATCAGAAAACAACTATGATCCACGTCACTAAAAATTCTCCCATTTTACATGGCTAATGTAATATTATAAACTTTTCTAAGTCAAACAACGTTTGACTTAGACTGAAAATTCACTCTAATATAAATTTTAGGGAATGGTGGTTTACGGATGACACACAGCCATAAAGACCCTCGTATAGTCAGTCAATAAATAATCTTTAAACCTAATATACCAAGCGTAAATCAAATCCAGATATTTTTCTGTGAGACTGGTCCAGCCTTTGAATAATATTTTCTTATATCGACAAGTCCTACATATGTCGAGACAAAAATACCAAACCGTGGCCGGGGTCACATTCTCAGAAAGAAACATTCATGCACCAAACTCTCGAGATCTGTCACAGGTAAGTCATAGGTACGACAACAGTCTTTCCACTACCAGCTGTATACTACAGTAATCTCCGCTATCACAGCTGATTCCAACACCACTGCCGCTGCCATCACCACCAACACATCCCCACCATAACTATATCACCACCACTACCACCAAAACCACTACTACGATAACCACCTACACCACCATCACCACCCAACACCATTACCACCACCACGACCACTATATCCACACCTCGACTATCACCACTACCACAACTCTCGCCTTTGTTCCTGTTGACATCTGTAGGCTTTAGTGTACCGACAGGAGATCAATGCATCCCTGACGCGATTGGTGTACTGGTACTGCCTGCCTCGCCTCGTTCACACTCTTTTCTTTCATCTCTCTTTCTCATCTCTCTCTCTCTTTCTCTCTCTTTCTCATCTCTTTCTCATCTCTCTCTCTCTATTGGATTTCAGTAGGATGGTCCCCGAGTGGGAAGGCACATGGGTGGAGGCTTCGAGTGGGAGGGTTGGTGAGTGGGCTAATAGGTGAGTGGGTGTAGGTAGGTAGGTTGGCAGGTGGGTGGATAGGTGTGAGTGTGAGGGAAGGACACGGAATGAAGGTTGAGGTGTGGGTGTGCAGATGGATAAATGCGTGAGTGTTGTGTGGGTGGTTAGGAGGATGAGTAGGAGTGTATGTGGATAGGTGTTTGTGTGGGTGGGCGTGTGGGTGGTCGAGTAGTGTGCTAAGACTGATAAGGACATCATTAAAACTTCTCCCAGCCTCCCACTCTTCCTCTCAATCATCTGCCAATTTTCTTCACTTTTCCTGTTTATCAAGAGCTAAAATTCTCTGATGGTGAGAGTTGAATATTGCTTATTGGAGTCTTCGGTAAACTCACTCACTCACTCTCTCTCTCTCTCTCTCTCTCTCTCTCTCTCTCTCTCTCTCTCTCTCTCTCTCTCTCTCTCAAATGTGTGTGTGTGTGTGTGTGTGTTTAAGATCAAATTTATATTATATCTCTAAGTTCAAAAAAAATCATATTGATATTGAAAATAATATTACAGAGTGAATATACACTGAGATATGTACATCTCAAGGAGTATTTACAATGGGAATTATACAACCCTCGTTGTAAATAAACTGAAAAATACGCACATAACTGACTATAAACCGAGATAGGCACCTCAATACGTGTCTACGTCAAGGTACTTTATTCCTCACATTAAAGCACCTTTTTCACAACGTCAAGACACCTTTTTCCCTACATCAAGGCATCTTTTTCACTACGTCAGGGTACTTTTTTTCTCTACGTCAAGGCACCATTTTCTCCTACTTCAGGGCACCTTTTTCACTACGTCAAGACACCTTTTTCCCTACATCAAGGCACTTTTTTCCATACGCCAAGACACCTTATTTCCCTGAAGGACAGCTTTTTCATGCACTGGTCTGGAGTTGATCCCCGTGGACAACTTTGCAAAAATTGTTAGATAATTCTACGTTTAGTTTGTTGTACTCAATATCCCACTTGTTGAAGATACAATTACATAGCAAGTGAAGAAAAAGAACACTCTTTGTAGAACAAGTTTTTTTTTTACTTGAGAGAGAGAGAGAGAGAGAGAGAGAGAGAGAGAGAGAGAGAGAGAGAGAGAGAGAGAGAGAGAGAGAGAGAGAGAGAGAGAGAGAGAGAGAGAGAGAGAGAGAGAGAGAGAGAGAGAGAGAGAGAGAGAGAGAGAGAGAGAGAGGGGAACGTTATCCGAATAATAGCTTGTTCTGAAGTGGGTCTTTTTTTTTCTTTACTTTTGTCGGCAGTACGCTATTGGATTCATTGTGGAAAAGTTTTCACTACCGCGAAGTTGTGGTCTGAGTGAATAGTAATTGGTGTCGTTAGCTGCGACTTGTTTGCAGTAATGGTGGTAGTTGAGATGCGGCTGAGGAGACGGTTTTAGTGGCGGTAAGAGGTGTTGTGGGTAGAATGGGGGAGTGTAGAAAGAAGGGGAGACTTTATTGCTCTGGTTGGAGGTTTAATATGTTGTGATATCTTCGTCTTCGAAGCCTAGGTTCTATTTGTACTTGGTTCAACTTTGAACTTTCCACTCCCATCGTCATACTGGTTGTTGCCTTATATTACATGGCTTATAAATAATTTTGACATATTGACAGAGGTACCGCGGGTGGTGGTCAAGGTATAGGTAGGGATGGTGTAGAAAGTGGTTATAGTGGTGGTGTGCACGTGGTAGTGGTACTAAGTGGTGATTGATGGGGTGGATGTGATGGTTGGATTGATGGAGGTGATGACTGTGATGCAGTTGGGGAAGTTATAATTTTGGTTGCACCTGTGGTTGACTATATGGCACTGATTATAATCGTGTTATAGACAGGTAGTTGTAGAGGAAGGGTTAGGGTAAGTAAAGCTTGACAGGAAACAGGACAAATGTTTCCTGACGCGGGTTTTAGTCATTTGATGACCCACAGCTGGAGCTTTTGGTCATCTGGCCGATGCCTTCCGCTGGCTTACCAGTCCACCCCTTTAAAATTATGGTTATAATCATAACCAATAGATTTATATTATTATTTAGTGGAAGGAGACGGCAACACTGGCTTTTATGTTAAGTTAGTTTGGGTTATGGTAGAGAAAGTTAGTTTAAAGTTAAATTAGGAAAGGGTAAGTTAAGCTATGTTAAATTATGCTTTTATGTTAGAAAACTGCAACAATGGTCTCGCACAACCCTGAAAAGACTAATTGAAAAGACAATTTCGACTAGTTTAAAACATAATCAAAAGAGTAATATTAAATGAAAAAAAAATTAAAAAAAAAATCATTCAGTTTAGCAATAACCAGCACTCCACAAAACAATTATTTAGTAGCTTGACATTGGAAAAATGCGGAGAAAAAACTCATCGCTTCATTATCTGGCCTCAGTCCCCCCTCCATCCACGTCTATTTTCATTAGTCTACCGTTGCCTCAGCGTTCTCTGTTCCTACGGGAACTGTGTCCATCACTGTCTAGTATAGTTTGAGCCGTCACTGCCACCGTTTGGTTTAGCTGGATCCATCACTGTCTCTGTTCGGTCTAATAAGATCCGAGATTCTCTCTGCCCGGTTTACTAGAGATCCAATGACTGTCACCTTTCTCTTTTAGTGCCTCAGTGTGGCGATCCAGAGAGGGAACGACTGCTGCATCTTAGGGCTCACAATCGAGGAGGTCCACAACTTAAGGTTTGTCCACATATTTTGCATTTCGACATGACTGCAAATTAAACATAACTACTCATTAATATGTAGATATATATTCCATTTATTATGCAAATAAATATTTTAAAATCAATTAATTAACACTGGAAGAAAATAAACAGCTCTGGGGAGGAATTTCTAGATTTTCCCTGAACAAAGTTTATTCTCATCTTCGAGAACGAGGACAAGGGTCCAAAATTAGCACAAAATAGTTTATATATATATATATATTATTAACACATCGGCCGATTCCCACCAAGGCAGGGTGGCCCGAAAAAGAAAAATTTTCATCATTCACTCCATCACTGTCTTGCCAGAGGCGTGCTTACACTACAGTTATAAAACTGCAACATTAACACCCCTCCTTCAGAGTGCAGACACTGTACTTCCCATCTCCAGAACTCAAGTCCGGCCTGCCGGTTTCCCTGAATCCCTTCATTAATGTTACTTTGCTCACACTCCAATAGCACGTCAAGTATTAATAATCATTTGTCTCCATTCACTCCTATCAAATACGCTCACACATGCTTGCTGGAAATCCAAGCGCACACAAAACCTCCTTTACCCCCTCCCTCCAACCTTTTCTAGGCCGACCCCTACCCCGCCTTCCCTCCACTAAAGATTTATACACTCTCGAAGTCATTCTATTTCGTTCCATTCTCTCTACATGTCCGAACCACCTCAACAACCCCTCCTCAGACCTCTGGATAATAGTTTTGGTAATTCCGCACCTCCTCCTAATTTCCAAACTCCGAATTCTCTGCATTATATTCACACCACACATTGACCTCAGACATGACATCTCCACTGCCTCCAGCCTTCTCCTCGTTGCAGCATTCATCACCCATGCTTCACATCCATATAAGAGTGTTGGTATAACTATACTCTCATACATTCCCCTCTTTACTTCCATTGACAAAGTTCTTTGTCTCCACAGACTCCGAAGTGCTCCACTCACCCTTTTCCCCTCATCAATTCTATGATTCACCTCATCTTTCATAGACCCATCTGCTGACATGTCCACTCCTAAATATCTGAATACATTCACCTCCTCCATACTTTCTCCCTCCAATCTGATATCCAATCGTTCGTCACCTAATCTTTTTGTTATCCTCATCACCTTACTCTTTCCTATATTTACTTTCAATTTTCTTCTTTTACATACCCTACCAAATTCATCCACCAACCTCTGCAACTTCTCTTCAGAATCTCCCAAAAGCACAGTGTCATCAGCAAAAAGCAACTGTGACAACTCCCACTTTGTATTTGATTCTTTGTCTTTTAGCCCCACACCTCTTGCCAAGACCCTCGCATTCACTTCTCTTACAACCCCATCTATAAATATATTGAGCAACCACGGTGACATCACACATCCTTGTCTAAGGCCCACTTTTACTGGGAAATAGTCTCCCTCCCTCCTACACACTCTAACTTGAGCCTCACTATCCTCATAAAAGTTCTTCACTGCTTTCAGTAACCTACCTCCTATTCCATACACCTGCAACATCTGCCACATTGCCCCCCTATCCACCCTATCATACCTCTTTTCCATATATATATATATATATATATATATATATATATATATATATATATATATATATATATATATACATATATATATATATATATATATATATATATATATATATATATATATATATATATATATATATATATATATATATATATTTATATATAATTGTCTATGGTTCCTAAGGGCCGTGGCTATCCAAACAGAGGAATGAGGCTGACATACAGCAGACTCAGTGTTCGTGTGGAACGGAGACAACATAATGTTACACATTAATAGAAGTAGTAGTAGTAATAAAAGTAGTAGCAGTAATAGTGGAAGTAGTTGTAGTAATAATAGTAGTAGCAGTATCATTAGGCACAGAGCGATAGCAATAAATAATAAAGCAACAGTAGAAGTCAGAAGCAGAACATGCAACAGCAGAAGACGAATCGTCATCTGTAGCATTAACAGTATTGGTAACAGCAGCAACAGAAACACACACACACACACACACACACACACACACACACACACATACACACACACACACACACACACACACGCACACACACACACACTCAAAAGTAGCTGCAGTAGAAGTAGTACAACTGAACGAACTCTCGCCTCTAAGTCTCATCATCCTCTCCTTTATCACATCTTTTCGTACTCTCTCTCTCTCTCTCTCTCCTGTCTTCCTGCTTCTCAGCCTCTTTCTCTTATTCCTTCTCCTTCTCCCCTATCTTCGTCAGCGTCTCCTCCTCCGCCACTACCAGCCATTCACTGGCCAAATTGAAGTGGTGGGAGTGTGGTCGCCGGCGCCCGTGTGTTACTCCGATAACACCTCCCACATACTTCCCCGCTACCTCCCCTTACTTCCCCGCTACCTCCCCTTACTTCCCCGCTACCTCCCCTTACTTCCCCGCTACTTCCTCTTACTTCCCCGCTACTTCCTCTTACTTCCCCGCTACTTCCTCTTACTTCCCCGCTACTTCCTCTTACTTCCCCGCTACTTCCTCTTACTTCCCCGCTACTTCCTCTTACTTCCCCGCTACCTCCTCTTACTTCCCCGCTACCTCCCCTTACTTCCCCGCTACCTCCCCTTACTTCCCCGCTACTTCCTCTTACTTCCCCGCTACCTCCCCTTACTTCCCGCTACCTCCCCTTACTTCCCGCTACCTCCCCTTACTTCCCCGCTACTTCCTCTTACTTCCCGCTACCTCCCTTACTTCCCCGCTTCCTCCACTTACTTCCCAGCTACTTCCTCTTACTTCCCCGCTACCTCCCCTTACTTCCCCGCTACCTCCCCTTACTTCCCAGCTACTTCCTCTTACTTCCCCGCTACCTCCCCTTACTTCCCAGCTACTTCCTCTTACTTCCCCGCTACCTCCCCTTACTTCCCCGTTTCCTCCACTCACTTCCCCGCTACCTCCCTTACTTCCCCGCCACCTCTCCTTCCTTCTCTACTACATCACCTAACTTCCCCGCCACTTCCTTTACTCCCCTACCACCTCTCCTTTACTTCCCCGCCACCTCCCCTTACTTCCCATCCCTTAATTAATAGCTAGTGTCTCCTGTTCTTCATAGTGACAGTACTAAGAAATATGCCTTAGCTAGTTCTTCCTAGAAAATTACACTATCTCTACTTCTATAGTAGTGGGGAGAGCGCTAAATAACAAAGGGTCATACAGCTACTTGGAAATGGAAGGCAATCAGAATCGATCCAAGGAAATATAAGGTAACTCCTGTCCTTGATTTAAGAGATCTTTAACAGCATCAAGACAATTTTCTTTATCTTTTATTGGGTAATTAGTTCCCTCTTTTCCTATCAACATAAAACAAAAATGTCTCTGAATATAGTTTATCTTCATGACACTTTTTAATCTCCGGAAGCTATTTTATGCCTCTTTTGTTCTTTTGCCAGCATGTTACCGTCGCTTTTTTTTCTTCCTTTAAGCACGGGCACTATACCGTCGCTACGCATTTCAGTTTTTAAATTTTTGTGAATCGCTTTTTTTCATCATCCATAAATCTAAAGGATATAACTTAAAGATTACCATGGATGCAAAAAGAATTTGAAAGTGTTTATAAAAAACGCGTAATTTTCCGCTCAGAGTGTTTTGGTCAATGATGGTTCCTGAGAGGACAGAAAGGCACAATACTGTGACTGGAACAATACACAAATAACTCACACATAGAAGAGATGAGCTTATGGCGACGTTTCGGTCCTATTTGGACCATTTACAGCCACACTGGCTCCTGTCTCTCCCTCTCCGTCAAATGTTTTGTAATAATTCGCCACATCATCTATATTCTTCGGTGGAGTGTTTGTGTTTCCTCATTTCAATAACATGGTACTTCTGTACATTAAATTTCGCCATCTGTGTGTGTACTCGCCTATTTATACTCACCTATTTGTGGTTGCAGCGGTCGATTAACAGCTCTTGTCCTCGCCTCTTGCTATGTATATATATATATATATATATATATATATATATATATATATATATATATATATATATATATATATATATATATATATATATATATATATATGCAAAAAGATCACAGTAAACAGGTGATATTAAAATATGCAAGACAACCACTATGAGATGTTACGCTACTGTGAGGTGTCGTCTTTGTTAGTGTGATGTGACTGTGAGGTGTATTCTGCCCCTTTATAAGCCTTCTTTTCACGTTTCCTTTTATAGTTCCTTGATAATGTGAGCAGTCACGAAAGCGCTTGGAATTCTTCTATTTTTTCATAGTGGTTGTCTTGCATATATATATATATATATATATATATATATATATATATATATATATATATATATATATATATATATATATATATATATATAGTGTGTGTGTGTGTGTGTGTGTGTGTGTGTGTGTGTGTGTGTGTGTGTTTCTTCCTACACTCCCACCAGACACATTATTTCCCTGACAATGTTTCTCCTGAAGGCGGAGAAGCCCTCCGTACTCCTCCCTCATTATACTCTGAATCTCCCTGTAATTTTTTAGCGTGTACTGAATTTTGTATGCACGTACGAGTACCAAATCGCGTATCGGAAATCCTGAATGCGCTCACGAAAAGCTATTCATTTATTCACTAAAAATCACTATGACTAATGGTAATACAGCGTTGAAATACGAAAGAAGAAACATGCTCGGTATGTAAACTGAGCAAGATACATTGCTCTTTGTGCATGGCGTGGGACAGAGTTCAGTCTACTTGGAGTAGATAGATTTCTTCCACTAAGTGAAGGTGATCCCGTTATCAGTGGAATAACTGGAATATCGTCTGTTACGATTATTTTATTAACACGGAAGTGCTGAGCCCATATGGGTCATACAACGTATAGCGAAGAGGAGGTAATCAGGTTTGATTCGAGGAGGCAGAGGATAGCTCAAATTCCTTTGACCAAGAGCCCTTCACTAGCATTAAGGCACCCCCACCCCATTTGCTGGGTGCCCTCTTGGAACGAATGTTTGTGTGTGTCTGTCTGTGTCTGTCTGTGTCTGTCTGTGTCTGTCTGTGTCTGTCTGTCTGTGTCTGTCTATCTGTCTGTCTGTGTCTGTCTGTGTCTGTCTGTCTGTCTGTATCTGTCTGTCTGTCTGTGTCTGTCTGTGTCTGTCTGTCTGTCTGTGTCTGTCTATCTGTGTCTGTCTGTCTGTGTCTTCCACCATCCACACTAAGTGGATTAAAAACCTCTGACCAGCATCCAGAAATCCCCTATGAATGGAGACTGCCGGGAAGGAGCAGAATAGAGAAAGTTCAAGTGTTTACAAGCAAGTTCATTGATGGAATGATCATTAAGTCACTGGTACTGACGTTAAATGACTCACTGGTACTGACGTTAAATGACTCACTAGTACTGACGTTAAATGACTCACTAGTACTGACGTTCACTTACATCTTGTACACACTAGACGAGGAGCACTGAGGCTCCAGGGCACGAGGCATTAATAACACCTACGCATTCTCTATGTTTGCGTAATTTATGAAACATACGTTAACATAATATTAAACGCGCGCGAGCATACACACACACACAAAAAGAAATCTTAACACAAGCTTCCCGGAATTCGAGATTAAAAATATATTTTGAACGTTTAAACGAAAAATAACTACAATCAGGAAATTTTTAATTAAAAAAAATGGATACACTGAATCAGTCTTAATAATCCCTCTGTCCATCTGATGTACCTTACAATTTACGAAATCAACATTCAACATAATGAGAAAATAAAATTCATCTTTAATAACATTCTGACGATTCAACTATATGTTGCAGAGAGGTGCATTCTTATTAGCTCTTCCCCTGACGACGTACAAGCTTAAAATTTAATTACTTTTCCATTTTGAAATTTCAAAATGATATATAATTTTATATATATAACAACAAGCACACAGGAGTGTGCACACGCGTTCACGCACACTCCGCTCGCTCACTAATTTGCAAAGCCGAAATGGACGTCTGCAAATGAAGCGTCAAGCGACGGTAAAAAAAACCGTTGTTGCTGATGACTTTGTGGGCGTTGGAGGGTAAAATGGGGAGACGGGGTATTTGTAGTTGTCCCAGAAGCAGAAAATAGGTAGCGGGGGACTGGGTAATTGTCCTAGGGGAAGAAAATGGGAAGGGAAGGGGGAGGGGAATTAATGGTTTTCTCATTGAAAGAAAATAGGCAGTGAGAGAAGGGGTAGTTTTCCTAGGGGAAGAAAATGGTAAGGGGTAAATTAATGGTTGTCTCACTGAAACAAAATAGGAAGCGATGAATGGGTAATTGTCCTACGGGAAGAAAATAGGAAGGGGAGAATTAATGATTGTCTCATTGAAAGAAAATAGGAAGCTAGGGAATTATTCCTTTTACGGGAGGATATAATGGATAGAAGGGAAATTATTAATTGGCTCAAATTAGGGAGAGGGAAAAATTGGTAGATATCCCTGGGGAAAAAATAGAGAGAGGGGTGAATTAATAGTATTCTCAGAGGGAGAAAATGAGAGGAAAAAATTCGAACATTCCCTAGAGAAAATAGGGAGGTGGGGGAAATTTGTCTCAGAGAAATCCAGTGAGATTAGGGGAAATTGGTAACTGTTCCAAAGGAAGAAAAATAGGGAGACAAAAATTAACAGTA
This sequence comes from Cherax destructor, assembly GCA_009830355.1. Lineage (NCBI taxonomy): Eukaryota > Metazoa > Arthropoda > Malacostraca > Decapoda > Parastacidae > Cherax > Cherax destructor. The sequence continues at coordinate 216,369 of WNWK01000641.1, forward strand.
ATTCCAGAGAAAGGAAAATCGGAATTAGTCAAAGAAAGTAAAATAGAAGTGAATGAAGAGAGAAGGATAAAGGAAGGAGTAAATTGAGATAGACTAACTGAAATCACAGAACGGATGAGATTCAAGCCCAAGGCAACCGAGTGATAACACTCACAGGCCTATTAGAGGTTAGCACACTGTCCTGTGAGTTGTAGGAATCGCCTGCCATGGTTCGAGTCTCACCCTTACTGTGAATTGTTTGGAGTAGCGTTACTGAGATTTTCTGAGACGAGTTGAAAGTTGCATTAGATGAATTGAAAAATTCAATTCGGGAATGGGGAGTAGGGCAAGGAAAGAAGAAAATAGAACTAGTGGAATCGGTGTCATGTCGGTGGAAGAAGACACGAAGAAGACTTCTGAAGAACAGAATGAAGTGTAATAAACGAGGCAGAATGAATGAGGCAAGAAAGGGACCAAGAACTGGAGCTTCCTTCTCTCTTTTCGCCGCAAATTCAAATAGATAATTCCAGATAAGCAACTGCAAATGGGTAAGTACAGATAGGTAACCACAAATACGTAATCCCTCACACTCTCTCTCTTTCTCTTTCTCTCTCTCTCTCTCTCTCTCTCTCTCTCTCTCTCTCTCTCTCTCTCTCTCTCTCTCTCTCTCTCTCTCTCTCTCTCTCTCTCTCTCTCTCTCTCTCTCTCTCTCTCTCTCTCTCTCTCTCTCTCTCACACACACACACACACACACACACACACACAGCTCAAAAAACTGACAGAAGACATTACATAACTAAACTCAATAATAAAGATAATGAAACTAATACTCATGATAACGAATACTCAATAAAGACGATAATAAAGAGTATGCGAAGTAACGAAACGCAGAACGTGAAAGAGAGAAAGAAGACATGTTAATGAAATGTTGGGACAGTGAAGAAGTGTAATTAAGGAAACACTAAAAAAAAAAAACAAGGGGTGACGCCAGAAACTGGGAAAAGTTTCGACACAAGACGGTAATGTGTAAGAGAAGGAATAGGAAGAGAATGAGAAGGAAAATGAGGAGGAGGAGGATGTGGAAGAAGACATGAAGGAAAATCAAGATGGAGATGAGAGATAAGAAAATTAATAGTATGAGACGGGGAAAAAGAAGGAGAGGCTGATGAGAATTAGAATGAAGAAAAAAGAGACAAAAAAAATATGGTAAGCAAGAGATATGAGAAGCTGGTAGACATAACCCCTCTTCTGACCTATGAATTATTCCTTTCGTAACTCCATACCATCCTGTAATTTCTGCACTCCTAGTTCTCTGCATAATAATCACACCACATACGGCTCCAGAACATCACATTTCTGCCTCCAGCCTCCTCCTCGGTGCAACGTTAAGACGATCCTTCCCACCCAGATGTCACTGTCCTCAGTACATCACTCTTTTTTGCCCCGCATCGATCAACTTATTTCCACAGATGCCTCATCACAACAACTACCTGTTCTTCTTACACAGACCTAACTGCAGGTAAGTCCACTTTTAAATATCTAAAGTCTTTCACTTCCTCTATACTCCCTACATTCTCTAATACAGTCTATATATATATATATATATATATATATATATATATATATATATATATATATATATATATATATATATATGTATATGTATAGGGTGAGCAAAGCAAGGCAGGTAGCGTTACCTGCATTTCTGTCATCGTGTTTGGCCTCCTGTGGATTAGTCAAGAGGATTGTCCCTGAACGTTTGAGAGGTGTGGTGGGAGCTCAAGACCCCAAGTTCATTGAAGCAGCAGTGCAGTGGGACATCCTGGCAGACTTCTCCAGTAGACCAGCTCCTCCCAAAGAGCACAAACAGTCCCACTGGGACAAACCGATCATGGAAAAAATTGCCAACACAATGCTCACCAACGCTTCAGGAAAGGACAAAGCTCGTCTCCTAGCGGCGAAGGCACCACACTCAGGAGATTTCCTTCTAGCTGTTCCCAATTCCTCTCTGGGGACTCGACTCGACCCACAGGCCATTCGGATTGGTGTTGTTCTTCGTCTAGCCGCCCCCATACTCACCGAACATAGGTGTATTTGCGGCAGGGCGACGGCTGTTCAATTCGGACTTCATGGTCTAGTGTGTCACACATCAGAAGGGAAGTATGCTAGACATGAGGAGGTCAATGACATCATAAAGAGAAGCCTCGCCACAGCCCGTTGCCCAGCCCAACGGGAACCCCAAGTGCAGAGGTCTGATGGAAGTCAAAAGCGTCCTGATGGAGCCACCATGCTACCCTGGAAGATGGTAAGCAGATTGCTTGGGACTACACCTGTGCTGCCACATTGGCAGACACCTACCTGCCACACTCCTTAGCCGAAGGGGGTGGAGCTGCCAGCCACAGGGAGACCCAGAAGACCCGCAAATATGAAGACCTTCCCTCTTGCTATAACTTCATCCCAATAGGGTCGGAGACCAATGGAGCATGGGGCAAGTGTGCTCTAAAGTTTCTCAAGGAGCTGGGTGGAAAACTCATCATAGAAACCAAGGACCACAGGGCGACCAGCTTCCTCTTTCAGAGACTCAGTGTTGAGATCCAGAGGGGAAATGCCTGCAGCGTTCTGGGCACGCGGCCCACTGCCGGGGAGCTGGACGAAGTATTTGACATGTAGCTCTGAGTTGTTATCTATGTTGTTTTACTCCCTATGTATTTTGTCTTGAAATAAAGTTTGTATATATATATATATATATATATATATATATATATATATATATATATATATATATATATATATATATATATATATATGTATATATATATGTATATATATATATATATATATATATATATATATATATATATATATATATATATATATATATATATATATATATATATATATATATATATATATATATATATATATATATATATATGCATGTTGTGGTAGCAAGAGCCAAGCAAGAAGGAAGACTTACCCTTCATCTACCAGAATATAACATAAAAAATAATTTGACATTCAAAATCAGCGATATGTGATGTTATAATTGGCAGATTTCCCTATATATATATTTAACAGTTTCTCGTCAGTCTGAAAGCAGCAGTGAACAACAGCAATAAAATAGATTACAAAAAAATTTGCTCTCTCTCTCTCTCTCTCTCTCTAACTCTTTCTCTCTTACTTTTAATAAATCTATTCGCAAACTTAAATAATAAAAAGGCATAATACCGTTATTGGAACAACACACAAATAACCCGCTCATAGAAGAAAATAATCTTAAGACGACGTTTCAATCCGTGACTAGTTAATAGTCTAAGTCGGACCGAAACGTCGTAGACGTAAATTTTCTTTCTCCATTGTGAGGGTTATTTGTGTGTCATTCGTACCCCCTCAAGGAAGGTTCCTTGATGCTGGTGAGGGGCTCTTGACCTGAATTAAGCCTGAACACCTTCCATCCCCCCCACAGGCGCTGTATAATTCTATGGGTTTAGCGCTTCCCCTTGATAATAATAATAATAATAATAATAATGTGCATCAATCGCAATTTTTTTTCTCTACTTAGCGTACGCAGGAAAACCAAAGCTCTAAACGTCTACGATACGACCCCTGACGTTAGAGTTCAGCAACCCACTTTGTTTACATCGCTATAATCGATTAACTCTACTTTAGGAAAGTCTAATATACGTTAGGACAACCTAGCCTAACAGAGTAACAAATATTACGTTTCACTACACAGGTAGATCAGAGATCAATGCACTGAAAATGCACTGGAAATTGAAACTGAACCCAGGATACGAAGGACTGGTTGTTTTAAAAGATACGGCAGTAATCCTGGAGAGAATTTGCATTGAAGATGATTTACAGTTAGATATTTCTCCCGATGTCTGAAGTTCTTAATTGAAAAGACAAACTACAGACAGCAGCGGAGGATAGAGTACAAGCTATGGACACAGAGCAATAGAGTGTGAATAAATGGTATAGAAAACAGACAGGTTCATAAATGAGACACTTGTGCAATATTTGGGTATCTTTGTTCTAAGACGTTTCGCCAGTCAGTGGCTAGAGAAACGTTTCCAGAATAAAGATACCCGAATGTTGTACAAGTGTCTTATTTATCAGTAGAGAAGAGATTCTCAATACTTCTCAAAATAATTAAATAAAGTCAGGGAAAATATATAAATAAAGAGTTACGCAATAAAGCTTTCAAAATAAGTAATAACACTTTACCTTATTTCAAAGCAAACAATAAAAATGCAATTTTAAAAGTACAAAAAATATATAACTTTTAAAAAAGTAATTATATCTATAAATTAATAATATTTTATATACCAATAAAGTGCAGCCGCACACAGTACAGTAATTTTCCACTTTACTGAGTTGCCAGGGAAATAAATTTTGATTTGCATAAAGTTTGAGTCTTTTCTTATCGAATGCGATGCCTCGGAAGCTGCATCAGAGCTTCAAGGAGATGTGACAAGATGCTGGTGCGGGACTCTCGAGGTTAGTGCCAGCTCATCTCTCTGTCCTTCCCAACAAAGCTGACCACCTCCATTTCCTCGGGAGGGGAAGGGGGAGTGTCTTGATCAACCTATTTGCGTTTGGTGCTTCCCCGGGATTCTAACTGAAGGTAAGGGTCATAGAGAGCTGTCTAATCGGAGGTAAAGGTTGGTGGTATGAAACACCGACAGAACGACGAGCAAAACTCATGTGCAACACTTGTTTTGTAGTCGCCAGTAAAGATACCAGAGTGTTGCATATGTGTGTTATGCTCGTCAACTTATGAACATGTTGAACAAGAATGGTATACAATACCGACAAGATGAAATTATGACTCGTGCGAAACATCTGGGTATTTTTATTGTAGACGTTTCGCCCTCCAGTGGTTTTATCAATACAAATTCTAGGACATTATTTGAAGACAGTAGAATTATATACAAAAGATGAGGTAATCAGTCCCTACTTCCACTGGGGAATCCCGCCTACCAGTGACTATGCCTTCGTCTGCTACCCGTCCCTTTCCACCTGACGTTAGTATATAAGCACCAGCCTCCTTGCCTCTGCTCCACAAACTCCACGACTTCGGTGCTGTTCACACCAACTCCAGGGCCGAGGGACTCATTACCTCATCTTTTGTCTAATTCTACTGTCTTCAAATAATGTCCTAGAATTTGTATTGATAAAGCCACTGGATGGCGAAACGTATACAATAAAGATACCCAGATATTGCACATGTGTCTTAATTTCATCTTTATGAACATGTTATTGAAATGACTTCAATATCGACTTTTTTCCCCACCTATTCCCAGGTAAATTCCCGTGACCCTTTCAGTGAACGTTGCAGCATTTTGTCTCAGTTTAAACAATTATTAATATATTAAAACATTATATATTAATATACACATAAATAGAACACACACACACACATTATATATATATATATATATATATATATATATATATATATATATATATATATATATATATATATGTGTGTGTGTGTGTGTGTGTGTGTGTGTGTGTGTGTGTGTGTGTGTGTGTGTGGATACGGTGTATATATTTAATATGAACGTCAACTGATGGAATACTGCACCACGTTTGATAGGAAGAATCAGAGGCACCGGCAGTGAGAGGGTTGAGTCAGGAACCGACGGGGTGTGAACGTGAAAAGGAAGGGGTAGGGAGAAACTGCTGGAAGTTGAGTCAGAGTACGGAAGAAGGTAAAATGTGTGAAAGTGCTTCAGTGCGGCGAAAAAGTGAGTGTACGCGCGAATGGTTCAAAGAAAAAAAAAGTGTTTGAGAGTGCATCGGTGATACAAAAGTTTTGGGAAGTGTTTAAAGTGAGGTGGGAAGTGTGTGCAAAAGTGAGTCAAAGTGGAAAAAAATGTGTGCGTAAATGCTACAAATAGTTTATATCGAATTAGACACACACATCAATAAAAACATAAGGAGGAAGGAGTTCTGCAGCAGGCCTACTGGCCCATACTAGGCTAGTCCCTGTTTCCTACTCGGTAATAATTTGTCCGTAGATACATATAAACAATCTAACTATGGATATCAGATAAGCGTAGGAAAATCTGCAAAGAATGAGGACAAGATAATTCTCTGGCATGCACTTTGACACCATACACTGCCAGGCACCTCACGTGAGTGCCACTGAAGATGACAAGCGCTGCCATCAACTAAACACCAGCATACCTCTCCATCAGTTCTTGAATAGTTCTTTAATGGCACAGTTCAGCAAGTTTTATAGCTGCGTACTCTCCTTCATTCACATTTATCATTTTGCAAAGAGCGCACACACACGCACAGGTCCTAGGACCTGTACACCATATACGTCAGGCCCATACTGGAGTATGCAGCACCAGTTTGGAACCCACACCTGGTCAAGCACGTCAAGAAATTAGAGAAAGTGGAAAGGTTTTCAACAAGACTAGTCCCAGAGCTAAGGGGATTGTCCTACGAAGAAAGGTTAAGGGAAATCAGCCTGACGAAACTAGAGGACAGGAGAGTTAGGGGAGACATGATAACGACTTATAAAATACTGCGAGGAATAGATAAGGTGGACAGAGACAGGATGTTCCAGAGAGGGGACACAGAAACAAGGGGTCACAATTGGAAGTTGAAGACTCCTATGAGTCAAAAGGATGTTAGGAAGTATTTCTTCAGTCAGAGTTGTCAGGAAGTGGAATAGCCTAGAAAGCGACATAGTGGAGGCAGGAACCATACATAGTTTTAAGACGAGGTTTGATAAAGCTCTTGGAGCAGGGAGAGAGAGGACCTAGTAGCAATCAGTGAAGAGGCGGGACCAGGAGCTATGAATCGACCCCTGCAACCACAAATAGGTGAGTACACACTCATACAGTAAGACAGAGGTTGCATTTTGAGTAGCCTTCGGGGCAGAATCTCTAGCAAACCCGGTTCGCCTTCAGTTTATTCCTCACTCGCCTTAATGGACTGACATTAGAAACTTGACAATAAAACTATGCGTTTGAGCTTCCGTGATTGTTTCGTCTCTGAATACATGGTTAACTTAACTGGATCTTAAGTCCTGAGATGAACAGAGGGGAATGTGTTCTTCTTCGGGTTTTCCTTATCTTCTGGTCCCTCCAATGATCCGGTGCCTGGGTGCTGATGAAGTGTTCTTCATCCAAGTATATGAAGCAGCTTCTCTTCGCTGCAGTTGATGAAAAACGATCACAAAACATTCATCACGTGTCGAATAATTCCTTCGTGTTTAGCCCTCCCCTTGAATATAATAATAATAATAATAATAATAATAATAATAATAATAGATGTAATAATAACATTTACAACAATAATAATTAATTTCCTTGTTCGGTTATAAAAAATAAGAATCGAATGATTATTCTCTACTTTGATCATAATTTTGATTTTGTGTAGCACTCACTTTTATCAATTTATTCTTAATTATTTTCAATAGAACCATCAATTTTGTTTATCAAAAGGTGTATAATTATAATTTCCAATAAGTTACAATTACTTCAACATCAAAGCAAAAAAAAAAAAAAATCCAAGAAATACACATTTATAAATTCATTACACAAAAATACAATACATATTTTTCATGTTGTGACAGTGAGAGGTAGACGACAACAATGGATAATAACAGAGATGAAGAGAGGAAGGGGTGAAGAGAGGCAGGAATGAGGCCAGACAAAGAGTAACAATCAGAAATACTATTAAAAGAGCCAGAGGGAGAAGGACGAGTGTAGCAAAATAAGTAATAATGGAGGAGAAGGGAAGCAAATGACTCGGAGAAGCAGAGGAGGGGAACAAGCGATTGGACTGAAGACCGCAAGCGAGATGGACAAAATTTACTCCATTGCTCAGAACGACCAGGGAGGGAGACGACCAGGTTAGATCAGCCAGGGAGACGAACATGTTACATCAGACAGATAGACGACCTGGTTAGGTCTTCTATGGAGACGACCAGGTAAGATCAACCAGGGAGACGACCAGGTTAGATCAGCCAGGGAGACGACCAGGTTACATCAGACCGATAGACGACCAGGATAGATCAGACAAGCAGGGAGACGACTTGATTACATCATAGTGAAAACAACTAATCTTTGGTTTGTGAAGGTAATACTCACGAAGGTCTTCAGAAAAACAGGTTAGCGAGTTTCATCTCTTAAATATTTTGTTCAATATATTGTGGAAGCAAGTTCCAAGTTCATATTACAGATATAATCTTGGCATGCTGGAAAATTGCTGAACTGTCCTGTGTATATTTATCATTGCGTATACGTACGGTTGAGAAAATATTTTTTTTTTAGTTCTTCCTATGATTAGCTGAAGTCTGGGAAAGGAATTGCTAAAACATCGGGTACAGTTTTTTCGACCACTTGAAAAAGCAGTTTAGGATAATGACTTGCAAATTATCTTCTAGGTATAGTATTTTCCATGTTTTTTTGTGGTGAGAAATTAGCAATTTAGGAGTAGAATCTTTTTCTCATGCTAAAATTTAGTGAAGGAATCCTTTAGGATAGCTTTATTTTTTCTTACGTCTCTACAGTAACTAGTATAGAATCACGATCTATTTCTGCACTAGCCCTTCCATATAGCTTAATATTTTTAACTGTACACTGATGACATATTCATACACTGATATATCTAGGTTAGGTAAGGTTCGTCAGGAAACAGGACAAGTGTTTCCTGACGCGGGTCTTAGTCAAATGATGACCCCCCGTTGGAGCTTTTGGTCATCTGACCGAGGCCTTCCGCTGGCTTAATGGTACACCCATTTAAAAATTATGGTCAGTTATAATCATTTATATATACTGATATTTCTATATATATCTTTTACTCTTGCTATAATTTAGTGAAAGAATCATTTAGGATAGATTTATTTTTTCTTACGTTTGTACAGTAACTAGTATTGAATCTTGATCTATTTCTACACTGGTCCTTTTATATAGCCGAGTTTTTTTAACTGTACACTGATGACAAATTGTATTATAAGTGGTGGTTAAAAAGACCCGTCCTCGGTAAACCAGAGAGACTGTGTAATTCCTGTCAAATACTGCAGTTACTCAAATACCAGAAAAACAGGGTAAAAATTACTTCAGTGAATACAAACCAGTGCAACAATTTTCAAGCATGTCGTAAACCATGACCATAATATTTACTGAATAGATGCTTCCTTGACTCAACCATGATTCCTTCACCAATAACAACTCTTGTTGTGAATCTCTTAGTCGTACACCCACTGTAAGTATTTTCTCTACCTGACCTAATTCTTAAATTTGACTTAACATTATTTGATTTAGGTGAAGTAGCATATATATATATATATATATATATATATATATATATATATATATATATATATATATATATATATATATATATATATATATATATATAATTTTATTAATTGATTCGTTAGTGTCACTAAATGAACACTGAAAAAGAGTGGGAGAAGTTTTTTTAGAGAAGATAAAAAGTACACGAGAAAAAAAATTGCTCTAGAAAGAGATAAAAAAAGAGTAACAAAGAGAGAGGGAATAACCACTAGGGAAAGGCAATGTAGAGGCTGATCGAGTCTTTAATTAAGACAGGAAATGAATGTAGGGGGGGATCGTAGTTAGTAGTGGAGAGGGATAGTGAGAGGGTGAGTAGGAGGAGAGAGGTGAGGGAGAGTTAGGGAAGTGTGGGAAGAGGGAGGAGAGTGTGGGGGAAGAAGTGGTAGAGAAATGAGTGGAAGAGGGAGATGATGGGGAGGGAAATTTAGGGGAACTAAAGAAAGAAAGTACAAGGAGGAAAAGGAAAGGAATGATGAGATATGAGATAGGGAAAAGGAGAGTGTAAGGGAAAATGAAAGAGGGAAATCAGCAAAAGGAAGGAAAGGAGTAGACCGAGGGTGAGTGAGGAAGAGAGAGGGCGAACGAGGGAGAGTGAAGGAGAGGAACTGAGGTACGGGAGAAGGAGAGCCAGAGGGCAGAGGGGAATGTGAGGGGTGCAAATTGGAGATATGATTGGTAATGAGTGGGCGATGGAGCACGCGTTGACGCAGAGGGAAGATGAGATGGATTAGAATTGGATGGAGTGGGAAGTGAGAGGGAAGATGGGTGGAGCAGTGAAAGAGAAAACAGGAGAGACGGCCAAAAAAAAAAAAAACTGAGGATGAGCAGGAGACAGAGAGGCCAAGAGAAACAAGAGATATAACGATAAAGGGAGAGTGGAGGAGGGAGGAAGAAAGGAATTGAATGAAAAGAAGAAGGTAGGACTGGAGAGATTACGATGGACCAGGGTTATTATTGCTAATTGAAAAGCGCTAAACCCGTAAGAGTTACCCATCCCTCTCTCCATGAATCCAATGAAGAGGGGATTTAGCCCCAATTTTCCCGATTCAAGAGCTCTTCACCAGCCTCAGTCCAAACCCCCACGAAGAGGCTGATTGAACAGGAAAATGGACAGGAGGCGGAGGGTTTACAAGGGAAAACAAAAATGAAAGTGAGTAGATTTGAAGGAAATTCGTAAAGAACAAAAAATAAAAGGCATAATATCGTGACTGGAACAATACATTAATAACATACATTAGAACATAATAAAATAATAACATACATTAGAACATGAAGGAAAAATGGATAATAGTATTAACTAAAATGGGTTAAGTATTTAAATAAATAACTTTATCCGAATTATTTATTGAGGATGTTGAGGATCAAAAAAAGGCACAGTACACTATGTGGATCTTAAGAGAATACCATGAGTTACATAAAACCAAAAATGTCCCCATGGACTATTCAAAATAATGGTGAATCAAAGTTTACTCGAGTTTGATGGGTCATTGCATCGTGGGTTACCTGAATTTGATTTAGAGGTCCCTGGCTTCATGGAATTAATGGAAGGATCCCTGGTTTCATGGAATTAATGGAAGGATCCCTGGCTTCCTCTAATTGATGGAAGGATCCCTGGCTTCCTGGAATTAATGGAAGGATCCCTGGCTTCATGGAATTAATGGAAGGATCCCTGGCTTCCTGGAATTAATGGAAGGATCCCTGGCTTCCTGGAATTGGTGGAGGGATCCCTGGCTTCATGGAATTAATGGAAGGATCCCTGGCTTCCTGGAATTGATGGAGGGATCCCTGTCTTCTTGGAATTGATGGAGGGATCCCTGGCTTCCTGGAATTGATGGAGGGATCCCTGTCTTCTTGGAATTGATGGAGGGATCCCTGGCTTCTAGGAATTTGATGGAGGGATCCCTGGCTTCTAGGAATTTGATGGAGGGATCCCTGACTCCTAGGAATTTGATGGAGGTATCCCTGGCTTCTTGAAATTTAATGGAGGGATCCCTGGCTTCCTGGAATTTGATAAAGGGATCCCTGGCTTCTTGGAATTTTATAAAGGAATCCCTGGCTTCCTGGAATTTGATGGAGGGATCCTTGGCTTCCTGGAATTTGATGGAGGGATCCCTGGCTTCCTGGAATTTGATGGATTGATCACTGGCTTCCTGAAATTTGATGGAGGGATCCCTGGCTTCCTGGAATTTGATGGAGGGATCATTGGCTTCCTGGAATTTGATGGAGGGATCCCTGGCTTCCTGGAATTTGATGGAGGAATCCCTGGCTTCCTGGAATTTGATGGAGGGATCACTGGCTTCCTGGAATTTGACGGAAGTTTCTCTGGCTTCCTGGAATTTGATGGGGGTTCCTATCCTTACTGAAATTTGACATGGGGGGCACCATGAATTACCTTAAATTAATGGGGGGGGGGAGGAATTCTCTGCATTACGTCAGTTTTAAGGAAGGGAGACGTCGATTAACTCAACGTAGAAAACCTCCCGTTGATTACTTATATAATATTTCGTATTTCCTGAAATTTGTTTTTCATGCGAGTAAAGGCAGCGATGTTTGCCCTCAATGCCAGGAGAATATTTACCTACGACACACGAGGCGAGGTAATTGAATTCCTCTGATTGAAGTGGGCGCTGATCAAATATTTTTTTAATATATCCTTTCGACACACAGCTGGGGAATTTTTTTTTTTTTGAGAATATTTTACATTTTAACAATTCTCAAAAATTCTTATGGAAAAAAAAGTAGAGGCTGTCTATTCCCCAAAATGGAAATGAATTTGAGATTCAAGCAGACTAAATCAGCTGTGCACAGACCACCAGCTTATATTAGCCAAACCTAATTTCCTCACCACACTTTTAGCACAGTTTGATTTCCGAGACGTTTTCTAGTATTAAATAAATAAATAAATAAATAAATATACATATATATATATATATATATATATATATATATATATATATATATATATATATATATATATATATATATATATATATATATATATATACATAAATGCACTCAATAGTAACTCACATGGAAAGGAAACTCAGAAGATTAATTGATCTGTAAATTTCAATTCTCTTCTAGGATCCTCTTCGTCTGCTTAAGAGGATCCCTGAAAAGGATGGAAATACGTCGATTCGCCCCCTGTGAATACGTTCATCCTTTCTCCACAGGTAGATCTGTGTGTGACCTGATAAAGCCTACTGCAAGGGCGAAACGTCGTCGACAAAGAATCGCATTATACTGCATTCGTGTATCTCTTTTCAGCATCAAAGTACCTTAGAAAGTACGGTACGGTATTGTATACCATTTTGATATTCATCAAATTACCTTCCTCTAACGTGAGTGATTTTGGTGTTAATGGGTGGTTTTGATAAGGACCTGCCTTGTATGGGCCAGAAGGCCTTCTGAGGTGTACTTCCATTCTTATGTTCTTATGTGAACCTCTTTAGGGAATAAGAACATAAGAATTGAGGAACACTGCAGCAGGCCTACTGGCCTACACAGGGTCCTCATACCGTGGGTGAATAACGGCACTAAAAGCACTTGGGAAACGGGAGACATGTTGAAAATTGTTCTGAGGTTGAATAAAAGAATCAACGCCTCCCCTAACAGGAACATACAACGGTGTATAACTAAACAAAACAGAGACAATGTGATAACTGAGCCGGTAGACTATGGCCAGGCAGGAGGCTTATTCTCGCAACAACACGTCCTATGGCAGGATTAAGTGAGGGGAGGCAGGTGAGGGGATACAGTGAGGGGAAAGCATGGAAAAAATGGGAAGGGATGAGGGAATGAAAAGGGGAGTAGGGCATGGGAGAGGAAGGAATCCGGAGTGGGGTGAAGGCTAAAAGCAAATAGGTTGGGTCGCAAATGGGATTGCTATTGTTTTTATATCCATGGGGGAAAGGGGGTCAACGTAAACCCCTTAGCAGGATGTACAGTAGCCTCGGGAATGGGGAGTAGCCTCGGGAATGGGGAGTAGTCACGTCTAAGAACATAAGAATGGAGTAACACTGCATCAGGCCTACTGGCCCATACAGGGTAGGTTCTTCTCAAAGCCACCCAATCATTTGCTTCAGTACCTCAAGTACTAATTAAATCCAGCCCTTCTTATTCATATATTAGTCCAATTTCTTTTTGAAGGTTTGTTCCATTTCCTAAACTCAAAAGCCCTTCACCTGCGTATCAAGGCATCTCACTTACCTTGAAGAGAGGGAAATGAGAGGAAATGTAAGGGAAAAGGGAGAAGAAATTAAAAGAAGAGAGGGCAAGAATAAGTAAAAGTGGGAAAGATATAAAGTGGGGCAGAGAAGTGATAAATATGCAATGATATAATAGTGGAAGACAAAGATGGGAGACGGAAGTAGGGAGAAATTAGAGAGAAATGAAGCGACAATAGCAGATGTTAGAGAAGAGAGACAGGTAGCAAAAAGGAGAGAATGAAGGGATAGAGAGTGGACGGAAGAACTATTGGGAAAATTAGAGAAGAAAGTGCTTGAGAAAACATAGGTAGAAGTGGGAGAATTAAGATATATAGAGAGGAGAACAGAAGGGAGCAAGGTAAAGAGGCTAGATATAGTGTTATAGAGGGGGGAATGTTATAATGGGGAGAGGTAAAGAGAAGAAAGGCATAGAGGGGGAAAAAGAAAAGGAGAGATAGAGAGGGAAACATTTAGAGAGAAGAGAGGCAAAACGATGGGAAAATAGATAGTAGGAGAGCACAAACGCACAAGGCAATTAGATCAACAATACGCAGCTCTGTGGAACAAGCTCAGCCTCTGTGTACTGAACGACTCTATTACAAGAGCTATCCATCATGTCTCCACCAACAGCATCACCACTGTCACCACTGTCACCACTGTCACCACTGTCACCACTGTCACCACTGTCACCACCATCACCAGCCAGAATCACATCCACGACCGCTACCATCACCACCACCACAACCACCACCATTCATCATCACATCTACTACCGCTATCATCACCACCATCACTCACCATCACATCCACGACCGCTACCACCACCATCACTCACCATCACATCCACGACCGCTACCAACACCACAAAGCTGATGGTGGTTTGGTCTGGTGACCTCAGGAGTCCCGTCTATGACATTCTTGTGCCACTGGGGGGTCTTAAATTATCAAACAATATTGGCTCTTCGACTGAATATGGATCTCAATATAGAACACTTCATTAAGATATATTACAATATCAGCCTCATAGGCTGACAATGAAGGCTTTAGTAACAGTTGAATATGTCATCAATTTCCTGATTGTAAGAGACACAATGTGTTTATTTGTGAAATTAATCTAATTATTAACCTCTAGATTACATTCGTTTCAAAAGTGATTTTTTCATGCTGGTGGAGAGTTCTTGATCGTGGGAAAGGGAGCTCTCCTTCACTTCATAGAAACCTCATTACCTCTCATTCACCATGCACTGTATGACTCTTACCGGTTAAGAGGCTCCACAATACTGTATTTAAGAATATAACTCACATATCCAGCACACGCAGTCGGGGATTGATTAAATATTTTAGATTTCCCTAAGGCTGGAGTTGCAACGGGGCTGGCAGCATGTGATGGATGGTGGTGGTTTATTCGTCAGGAAACAGGACAAATGTCTCCTGCCACGGGTATCTGTCATGTGAGAACCGGAAACTGGGTACGCATACGCATCCTCTGGCTCACCGGAGCTAAGTTTTTCATCACATCTAATAAAAAAAAAGGATCACTACTTATGATGATACCTTCACGCGGGTCGGAAGTAATTTTGAGAATTATCTTCATTGCTTAAGTGTCGACTGACGCCTTAAAAAAATGATTCAAGAAAGACAAATGAACATTTACGAAAAGCTGTAAAGACGTGTGGGTCAGATTGCATCTTCCACCCACTTACCGCAGCATCCATGGCCGACAGATGACCGATGGCCACTTGGCCGACAGACATTTGACCGAAGGACAATTGGCCGAACGGACATTGCGCCGACAGCCATTTGACCAAATAAACAATATAACGAACGGATAATTAGATTAGGCTGGGTGATGAATGCCAGTTCGGCCATATGTCCAATCGTTGAAATGTCCGTCAGCGAAGTGTCCGTCGGCCAGATGTTCGGGAGCCACGGCATCGGTCTCCGACCAGTCATACTGTTTGCTAACTCCAGACCACAATGCGTCTCGTGACCTAATTCACTTCCAGCAAAAGAAAACTTCGCAGGCAACAATAAATAAACAACTAGAGTCGGTGCTGATGGCTAGAGTATTGTTGGGGGTCATAATTCGCTGCTCGGAATGAACGTATTGCAAGAACCTCAGACAACAATGTAAAGGGAATGGCTGCTCATATATCGAGGAGGAAGCCGAGGCCCATCACAGATTGCCCAGTCATACTGACCCTGAGTTGGAGAGACAAAGGAAGCTTTTAAGATTGTCCTTGTATGAGATGGGGGGTTGCCGGTCTGTGGGATGTCTGGAAAGACATACGAGACAGGAAGTCTGTGTTTGGTCTATCAGAAACAACAGAGTTCCAAAATGACGTTTAATTATTGCCCTGGAAATTTTAGACATTGGAGCCAAAGCGTCTACTTTATTGTTCACCCCCATCCCCTCTCTATCCATTATGTAGACTATACCGCAAGAGCATATGGATATACACAAATCCATTCTGAAGAGACCATTCATGGCGAAGTTTCTTCATTAAAATATAATACTGCCTATGGGCTTAACTTCACCTATAACCAAGAAACTAACTTAAAAAAGAATTGATAATTTATATTCCATCTGATACAAATAAATTCAAGATACTTGCTTAATATGTCTAGTATCTTATTTTCATAACAGTATACCTATCACATACTGGATCACATACATATAATACATTATAGGTTAGTGCACTTTATTCCAATATACCTCATTCGGTTAACAATCAAGCACATAATGTTGAAGAGAGAGTTCTAATTTAAGGACCACTTTTTGCATAGAAAATAGTAATTTTCTGCTCATTAGTAGAAACACAGAGGTGCTTGGACGATTTTTGATATTAAGACTTACTGAAATGACTCCATCAAACAAATACCTGAAAGTCAAAGAAATTCGTGGCAGTTTTTCGGAGATTTAACGAGAAAGGCTTTGGGAAAATTTTGTTAGCAATTGTACGTTCTGCTACTTTTGTCGTAAGAGTTAGAATAACTAATGGCATATCGAGGGATACTGTTAGACACCTTGGAGATATATTAAAAGGCAGTGTCATATGCCCTGGTGATATATTATGTACAGTATTAGTTATCCTGGCGATATATTAAGGATTGTGACAGATGCTGCGATACATGACTCACAAAATCGTAATGACACGGTTGTAAACAAACCAGGGTACGGGTGTGGTTAGAATCCCACCAGTACCGTGGTGGGGTTAGAACCCCACCCGTACCGTGGTGGAGTTAGAACCCCACCCGTACCGTGGTGGGGTTAGAACCCCACCCGTACCGTGGTGGAGTTAGAACCCCACCAGTACCGTTGTGGGGTTAGAACCCCACCCGTACCGTGGTGGAGTTAGAACCCCATCAGTACCGTGGTGGGGTTAGAACCCCACCAGTACCGTGGTGGAGTTAGAACCCCACCAGTACCGTTGTGGGGTTAGAACCCCACCCGTACCGTGGTGGAGTTAGAACCCCACCCGTACCGTGGTGGGGTTAGAACCCCACCCGTACCGTGGTGGAGTTAGAACCCCACCAGTACCGTTGTGGGGTTAGAACCCCACCCGTACCGTGGTGGAGTTAGAACCCCACCAGTACCGTGGTGGGGTTAGAACCCCACCAGTACCGTGGTGGAGTTAAAAAACCCACCAGTACCGTTGTGGGGTTAGAACCCCACCCGTACCGTGGTGGAGTTAGAACCCCACCCGTACCGTGGTGGGGTTAGAACCCCACCCGTACCGTGGTGGGTTAGAACCCCACCCGTACCGTGGTGGGATTAGAACCCCACCCGTACCGTGGTGGGGTTAGAACCCCACCCGTACCGTGGTGGGGTTAGAACCCCACCTGTACCGTGGTGGGGTTAGAACCCCACTCATACAGTGGTTTGACTGCAATACATGTTCGATAATGTACAAAAATTTGTGTGAAATAAATTCAATAATCTATAAATTCCAGGGAATTGCGTGTGGTGAAACATATTTATCTTTTTAACTGTACATAAAGGATTTAAGCTCATTTGCATATCACCTTACAGGAAATATTTTGCTTAGCATTTTTAGAAAGGCAAATTTACCTTCAACTCCCTCAAGGAAAAGATACTTTCAAACAGAAGGTAAAAGTGTCAGGTCACATCAGGCAAATGTACCAGGTCACATCAGGTAAATGTACCAGGTCACATCGGGTAAATGTACCAGGTCAAATCGGGTAAATGTACCAGGTCACATCAGGTAAATGTACCAGGTCACATCAGGTAAATGTACCAGGTCACATCAGGTAAATGTACCAGGTCACATCAGGTAAATGTACCAGGTTACATCAGGTAAATGTACCAGGTCACATCAGGTAAATGTACCAGGTCACATCAGGTAAATGTACCAGGTTACATCAGGTAAATATACCAGGTCACATCAGGTAAATGTCATATCAGGTTGAAATATCAGGTCACAACTTACGGACAATGAGTA
Source organism: Cherax destructor (assembly GCA_009830355.1). Lineage (NCBI taxonomy): Eukaryota > Metazoa > Arthropoda > Malacostraca > Decapoda > Parastacidae > Cherax > Cherax destructor. Next base: position 234,345 of record WNWK01000641.1, read on the forward strand.
TTGGCCTTGAAGGAAACAGGAAGAGGTCTCCTTCCTCATAACACACACAACCTGAACTGACCTTGACTGTCTCCTCGCCTCCTTCGCCTGATCTGACTTCTGGCATTTTTTTTACTTTTCTCCCTAGCTATTTGATAATGGTCATGGATGGACCGAAACATCGTCCACTAATCAATCCCAATTTCTAGGTTGATTGTAAACTGCGATTAGTATTTGTTTTCCTATTAGTTAATGTTTGCTGATAACATCCCCACTGACTGGATGGCAGACTACCGAGAATATAATAACACTCAGTAAAGCAAGACAACGTTTCGCTCAATGAGAGCTTTATCATATATGATAAAGCTCTCTTTGGGCGGAACGTTGTCTTAATAAAGTCTTGCTATGCTTCAAAGTTATTTTTATTACGACCCCATTGCTTAACGGCATCATGTGTGAGCGAGAATGCCAATACAACACAACTTATGAAAGCGGATTAGTTAAGGAAGACTTAGCTTATAAAAGCGGATAAGTTCAGAAAGCTTTTTCTTGTGCTGGCGGACCAGCTGAGGAAGCTTGTGGAGACAAATGAAGAGGATGGAGACGTCTTAAAGTTCATTCTATTAAGTCCGTATATAAAGTATTAAAAGAAATGTGTGTAAGGAGTATGCTTTATACTTCGTGAACTCCTTGTGAGACATGTGATAAAATACAGTGAAGACAGGTTTTGCTGCTGTTACTACTACTAATACGACTGCTACTGCTGCTACTACTACTACTCCTATTCCTACTACTACTACTAATCCTGCTGCTGCTGCTACTACTACTACTACTACTACTACTACTGCTTGAGGAATCCTGGTGAGCTAAAGGTATGTGAAGTCGAGGGTCTATTGACTGGTGCTGAATTATCACCCAGTATTTATAAAACATAGCACACCAGGAAGAATCTGATGTTCGACTGTTTGTTCCCGATAAATGACAATTAAGCAACCGATGCACAAAGGTTTTTCGACCATCGCACGAAGGTTCGCGACTGATGTGGAGCCATTTACACCAGCACGAACGTAAACATACTTACATCATTTACCCCATAATAAACCACTCGACGGATTCCTGTACAGATTTACAGCTGATTTATACCCATAGGGAATAACCCCCCTGTATTTATGGCATGCAGTGTGCAACACACGCAACTAGGTAAATATATAGTCAATAACTTACTAATTATCCTGCTTGTTTCAAACTTGTTAAACTCCGAACGAAATTGTTTTGGCAAGCGAGCAGAGGTCAAACGCATGAAGGGCGATTATTTTTTTAAATATTTCGTATATAATGTTATATACGGAAGTCAATGTTTATTTTTTGGACTGGGGTGCATGTCTGGATGGTTTGTTTTTCTTTTGTAATGAATGGCTGTAAGAATAAAATGAGCGCCGACAACGTGAGGAAAATTTACATTAATGAATCCATTTAGGATTACTGGTGTCATTTCTGTCTCATAAACATGCAAGATTTCAGGTACGTCTTCCTACTTCTACTTACACTTAGGTCACACTACACATTCATGTACAAGCATATATATACACACCCCTCTGGATTTTCTTCTATTTTCTTACTGATTTCAGTTCTTGCTTATTTTCCCTTATCTCCATGGGGAAGTGGAACAGAATTCTTCCTACGGAATCCATGTGTGGCGTAAGAGGCGACTAAAATGCCGGGAGCAAGGGGCTAGTAACCCCTTCTCCTGTATGAATTACTAAATTTAAAAAGAGAAAATTTCGTTTGTTGAAAGAAGAAGAATTAATTCACTTGGGACACCTTCACTGGAAACGTTTAGTTCCTTGGATCTTGATTACAGTAAATAGAGTGTGAGAGTGAAGGTAAAATGATCCACTATGTTCTGTTCTGGTTGGAATAATACAATTAACTTTAAAATTAACCTTAAACCTATGTGTTTGAAGTGTTCAAAGTTCAAGGACCAAAGCCACTTCAATAAAGCGTTCCTAAGTGAAAGCATACGAGATCATTTGACTTTGTATTACATAATAATAAAAGATTTTTTGCTTAAACACAGGCGAGAGAGACACCCCCTAGGCACATCAACCTTCCATTCATGTAACCTTTTACCCTCGTATATTTATACGACGTTTAACCCCATTGGGGGCTTCATTGAGTGCTTAATAAAGTACCAGGGGATAAAGCCGTCTATAAATAAAAATTCTCGTGTCCTTATACCAGCATTTGTTAATTTACAACCACATATTATCATACAGAAAGTTGAAACACAGGGTAGTAATATATTTCGATCTCAGAGACTCTCTTCAACAGATGTTTGTTAAAGAGGACGAATGACTAAAACCAATATATATCGACTCATTTCATCTGACTCTCAGTTTCCTTTCCTAGTCGTTCTTCACTTTGCATCAATGTTCACGACTCTCTATTCTAAACACGTAATACAATAAACGACAAAAATACTGAGGGAATTATTTGTACACGAATAAAAATGCAGATGGGAATTTGAACGGTAAATTACCTGAATTGGAGTTGGAGTGACCTGGAGGAGGGAGTCGTGGAGTCACAACAGATGCACAACAGGTGCGAGAGGAGCGTCCAGGCTCGGAGTAAACAGATTATGGACAGTTGTAAGATGTCATGAGAAATGACTCGACCTCTCCAGTAACAAACAGGTTAGTACACAAACACACGATCGCGAATACAAACAAAAAACCTAACAGACACACACACAAACATTTTACATTATGCATCAAAATGTAAACACTTCCCACTGTGGCTTCACGTATTGCTTTTTCTTTTGTGTTCCCACAACAATGCGGAGTCAGCGTCAACCCGGAGTGTAATGAAATGCTGCCTGCGTCTCTATGTTGTGTGTGTGTGTGTGTGTGTGTGTGTGTGTGTGTGTGTGTGTATGTGTGTGTATGTGTGAATGTGTGTGTACTTACCTAGTTGTACTCACTTAGTTGTGGTTGCAGGGGTCGAGTCATAGCTCCTGGCCCCGCCTCTTCACTGGCCGCTACTGGGTCACTCTCCCTGCTCCATGAGCTTTATCATACCTCTCCTTAAAGCTATGTATGGAACCTGCCTTAACTACATCGCTTCCCAAACTATTCCACTTCCCGACCACTCTGTGACTGAAGAAATACTTCCTAACATATCTGTGATTCATCTGAGTCTTCAACTTCCTACTGTGTCCCCTTGTTGCTGTGTCCCATCTCTGGAACTTTCTGTCTTTGTCCACCTTGTCAATTCCTCTCAGTATCTTATATGTCGTTATCATGTCCCCCCTAACTCTCCTGTCCTCTAGTGTCGTCAGGTCGATTTCCCTTAACCTCTCCTCGTAGGACATACCCCTTAGCTCTGGGACTAGTCTTGTTGCAAACCTTTGCACATTCTCTAGCTTCTTTACGTGCTTGGCTAGGTGTGGGTTCCAAACTGGTGCTGCATACTCCAGTATGGGCCTAACGTACACAGTGTACAGGGTCCTGAACGATTCTTTATTAAGATGTCGGAGTGCTGTTCTTAGGTATGCTAGGCGCCCGTATGCTGCAGCAGTTATTTGGTTGATGTGCGCCTCAGGAGATGTGCCTGGTGTTATACTCACCCCAAGATCTTTTCCCTTGATTGAGGTTTGTAGTCTCTGGCAACCTAGACTGTACTCCGTCTGCGGTCTTCTTTGCCCTTCCCCAATCTTCATGACTTTTCACTTGGTGGGGTTGAACTCCAGGAGCCAATTGCTGGACCAGGCTTGCAGCCTGTCCAGATCCCTTTGTAGTTCTGCCTGATCCTCGTCCGATTAAATTCTTCTCATCAACTTCACATCATCTGCAAACAGGGACACTTCGGAGTCTATTCCTTCCGTCATGTCGTTCACAAATACCAGAAACAGCACCGGTCCCAAGACTGACCCCTGTGGAACCCCGCTCGTCACCGGCGCCCACTCTGACACCTCGCTACGTACCATGACTCGCTGCTGTCTTCCTGACAGGTATTCCCTGATCCATTGTAGTGCCTTCCCTGTTACCCCTGCCTGGTGTGTGTATGTATGTGTGTGTATGTATGTGTGTGTATGTATGTGTGTGTGTGTATGTGTGTGTGTGTGTGTATGTGTGTGTACTCACCTAGTTGTGCTCACCTAGTTATGGTTGCAGGGGTCGATTCATAGCTCCTGGCCCCGCCTCTTCACTGGCCGCTACTGGGTCACTCTCCTTGCGCCATAAGCTTTATCATACCTCTTCTTAAAGCCATGAATGGATCTTGCCTCCACTACATCGCTTCCCAAACTATTCCACTTCCTGACCACTCTGTGACTGAAGAAATACTTCCTAACATCTCTGTGATTCATCTGAGTCTTCAACTTCCAACTGTGTCCCCTTGTTGCTGTGTCCCATCTCTGGAACATTCTGTCTTTGTCCACCTTGTCAATTCCTCTCAGTATTTTATATGTCGTTATCATGTCCCCTGTGTGTGTGTGTGTGTGTGTGTATGTGTGTGTATGTGTTTGTATGTGTGTGTGTATGTATGTGTATGTGTATGTATGTGTGTGTGTAGGTGTAACTAACTCAAGCGCATGCGTGTGAGTTAGAGTTACCGGTTGTCAAAGGCACTTGTAGATATACACTTGATCTACTTTCTGTGTATGTGAGAGAGAGTGGGTTTGTACACACACACAGACAGACAGACTCACACACAAACACACACACACACACGTAACAGGGAAAGCACTACATTGGATCAGGGAATACCTGTCAGGAAGACAGCAGCGAGTCATGGTACGTGGCGAGGTGTCAGAGTAGGCGCCGGTGACGAGCGGGGTTCCACAGTGGTCAGTCCTGGGACCAGTGCTGTTTCTGGTATTTGTGAACGACATGACGGAAGTAATAGACTCCGATGTGTCCCTGTTTGCAGATGATGTGAAGTTGATGAGAAGAATTCAATCGGACATGGACCAGGCAGAACTACAAAGGGTTCTGGACAGGCTGCAAGCCTGGTCCAGAAACTGGCTCCTGGAGTTCAACCCCACCAAGTGCAAAGTCATGAAGATTGGGGAAGGGCAAAGAAGACCGCAGACGAAGTACAGCCTAGGGGGCCAGTGACAGCAAACCTTAATCAAGGAAAAAGATCTTGGGGTGAGTATAACACCAGGAACATCTCCTGAGGCGCACATCAACCAAATAACTGCTGCAGCATATGGGCGCCTAGCAAACCTAAGAACAGCATTCCGACATCTTAATAAAGAATCGTTCAGGACCCTGTACACTGTGTACGTTAGCCCCATACTGGAGTACGCAGCACCAGTTTGGAACCCACACCTAGCCAAGCACGTGAAGAAGCTCGAGAAAGTGCAAAGGTTTGCAACAAGACTAGTCCCGGAGCTAAGGGGTATGTCCTACGAGGAGAGGTTAAGGGAAATCGACCTGACGACACTGGAGGACAGGAGAGATAGGGGGGACATGATAACAACATATAAGATACTGAGAGGAATTGACAAAGTGGACAGAGACAGAATGTTCCAGAGATGGGACACAACAACAAGGGGACACAGTTGGAAGTGGAAGACTCAGATGAATCACAGGGATGTTAGGAAGTATTTCTTTAGTCACAGAGTGGTCGGGAAGTGGAATAGTTTAGGAAGTGATGTAGTGGAGGCAGGCTCCATACATAGCTTTAAGAAGAGGTATGATAAAGCTCATGGCGCAGGGAGAGTGACCCAGTAGCGGCCAGTGAAGAGGCGGGGCCAGGAGCTATGACTCGACCCATGCAACCACAACTAGGTGAGTACAACTAGGTGAGTACATCTAGTAGATTAAACTACCAGTGGATATTGGCACTCGATGGGACACAGTAAATATTGAAAACGACACAGCTTTTTTTTCCTAAATGGCCGGTAGTGGAAGTTTAAATGGCCTGGACCATTTACACCCTTGTAGTGCCTGCCGCCCTCGGAGGTCACTGCCACGGAGGACAGTGCCCCGAAGGTCACTGCCACGGTCCAATAAATCATTTATAGTGTCCTGTAAATGACGTTTACCCTCGATGATGATGAAAGTTTTCTTTTTCGGGCCACCCTGCCATTTTGGGAAAAGGCCGATGTGATAATAATATATATATATATATATATATATATATATATATATATATATATATATATATATATATATATATATATATATATATATATATATATATATATATATATATATATATATATATATATATATATATATATATATATATATATATATATATATATATATATATATATATATATATTATTATTATTATTATTATTATTAGCACATCGGCCTTTTCCCAAAATGGCAGGGTGGCCTGAAAAAGAAAAACTTTCATCATCATTCACTCCATCACTGCCTTGCCATAGGCATGCTTACCCTACAGTAATAAAACTGCAACATAAACACCCCTCCTTCAGAGTGCCGGCACTGTACTTCCCATCTCCAGGACTCAAGTCCGGCCTGCCGGTTTCCCTGAATCCCTTCATAAATGTTACCTTGCTCACACTCCAACAGCACGTCAAGCTTTAAAAACCATGTCTCCATTTGCTCCTATCTAACACGCTCACGCACGCTTGCTGGAAGTCCAAACCCCTCACACATAAAACCTTCTTTACCCCCTCCCTCCGAATAGGTAAACCTGGTCAATTAACAAGAACTTATTTAAAATTAAATCCTTTCTAAGTTTTTTTTCTCTTAAGTGTTTAAAGATATATATTTTTTCGTTTATGTTAATGTAAAAATGAATAATTTTGTACCAAAAGAACCTTAGAAAACTTATCTAACCATATTATAAAAAGCGCAATTTAATTTAGTCTGATCCAATTAAATATATTTTAAATAAGTTTAAAATAATTTAATAATAAACAAACAGGCATGTTGAAGCGAGTTAGACTGGAGTGGAGGTAAATGGATGTTATGATTTGACGTGATGCTGGAGTGTTAGCAAGGTAATATTTATTGAGAGGTTTAGGGAAATCGGTTAGCTGGACTTGAGTCCTGGAGGTGGGAAGTACAGTGCCTTCATGATGAAGGAGAGGTGGTGATGTTACGGTTAGGAGGATCATCTGAACTATGATGTCGGCGCCTTTCTGGCAAAAGAATGATTGAAGGAGTGACAGTGGAAGTGCTTTCTTCTTTGTCGGGTCACCCTACCTCGAGGGAAGACGGCCGGTGTGTTAAACACACACACACATACGGGGGCCAGGAGCTATGTCTCGACCCCTGCAACAACAACTAGGTGAGTACACAAGTAGTATGTAGCGGAAATTTATGGTAGGAATGATATCTGGTAGCACGGGTAGCAGAGAGCAGAAGTTTCACCTGTGGCATGACTCACAGGACGGGCATTAGGTAACATAGGGGAAGTTACCTAATGGAGCGAGTCGTGCCAATGAGGACCAACCAAATTTGTTTAAGTACCAACATTAGATACGCCGCATTGGGCGGACACATTTTACCCAACAGTTGAATGAAGAAGAGGAGGGAGGTGGGAATTCCAGTGGTGCCAAGCTGATTAATGGGTGCCAAGGGGAAGGAAGGGAGATGTTGCAACTGTTGTGAAAGGGAAGGACGTTAGGCAGTGGCACCGATTGAGAGAGAGAGAGAGAGAAAGAGAGAAATAAATCCACTACTCTAAGTGTATGGTCACTACCATCACTCTTCCTCTCTCTACCATCCATCAGCACTAGTGCTGCAATCCCAACCATCCCCTTCATCACCACCACCATAACCATCACTCCTACCACCACCACCACCACTCCTACCACCACCACCACACTCACCACCACCACACTCACCACCACAATCACCACCACCACCACCACAACCACCACCACACTCACCACCACCACAATCACCACCACCACCACCACTACACTCACCACCACCATCACCACCACCACAACCACAACCACCACCACACTCACCACAACCAGACACGGCTGCAAACACAAACAAATGCGCTATTAAAGGCCAGTGTTAGGCAATGGCACCAGCAGGCTCGACTCATCGCTAATAATGCAATTCCATTTAGAAGTTAATAACCAGCATTTGTTCACTCGCTCTACATTATCTGCTACACACTGCTCCATTAACCGCCTAGCACGGTGACTACATTCGCATGCATTTTGCTATGTTTTCTAACATTTATACATATCCGCCTAGTTTAGACGTTCTAAACTAAGGGAATAATGCTGCAAAATTACTTAATCTAATAACCTTTAAATTATTCTAATAATTCTAAGGTGTTTTACAGGTTAGATTAGGTTAAGTTATATGAGACTAATTTTGAGTTTAGTTAAGTTACAAAGGCTAATTAAACAGTTATTTAGCTTAAATTTACAAAATTTAAAAGAAAAAATCAGGATTTGTAACTCGAGAGATTAATGTCTCTCAGTGTATATACTCTGAAAGTTTACTTTAATCATTGTTTTAGGAAATAATCTAATCCCTATTTAAGGGATTAACCTAATCCCTCTTCAAGTTATCAAAACATTCTTGACTGGCGGTGTGCAGCAATAATGACTTCAGACTTCATTAACACAACTCAAGGTTTAACAAAAACAATGTGAATGAAACAGAACCAAACTCTGACGCTCGCATGATGACGATGCCTGTCTGGTTCATCAAATACTCGTCAGGAGTCACTCACTACATTTCGCACAAAATGTGAAAAAGAACACTAGGATACAGTCCAAGACATTCATTGAAAAGAAAGCACTCTTAGCGGTGCGTTTCCTTTTTCCTTTATTAAATATCCGAAAGTGTACACAGGTGTTTTTTGCCACACTTTTCACCATTACTTTTACCGACCCTGATAAGTTTATAGCAAAAAAAAAATAATTAAAGCAAAACAATACGTCATTGACTTCTAAAATTGCTAGGAAATAAATTGTTGCTCTATTTCTGCAGTGCCTTCATTGTCGTTGATTAATCCTGTCAGATTACTTTCGTTAATGAAAACCGGAGTGAAAGAGTTCGTGAGAGTTATTAAGCAATATTTCAGAGGGCTTTAAAATTAACCAGAATGAAAGTGTCGCTGTTGGTTGGGTATTGCTGCCAGAGACATCAAGGGTCGCGGCGTCATCCCCAGTGTTTACTGTCTCGTAGGGGAGCCCACTCCACTATCAGCCTGGGGTGTTGTGTGGCTAACACCGCTAGATAGCGCCATTAGAGCTTCAATTACAGCTAGAAATTGCAGGCATATCCATGTTAAAAAAGCATGTAGGTAGTTTCCTTGACAGCAACCACCTACGGATGGCTTTCCATCCTGTTATACGAGTGTGAATGGAAGCCTGTTAAATATTTTGTACTATGGTAGGATTGGTGATTTTTTCCCATGAGCCTCATATAAGATGGCATGCCAAGCTTACACATGTTTACTTCCATTCATTATTTATCTTTACTTTTCTGTATATTTTTTGAAAGTTTTATATTCTTTTCAAATATTTCTCTCGCTAACTGAAAGGCCTTTTCTGAGACCGAGCCTCTGGGGCGATATAAGAGCCTCTTTTAACCCCTCGCTAATCCTCTTCACCTTGTCTCCCTACCACCATTCATCCCCAAACACCCTTCATCCCCACCCTCAACACCACTCACCACCACCACCTATCAGCAGCCTGTGCCAGCAGTTCACCTCGCTGAAAAATAGTACTAAATCCTGCCCCCAATAAAGCGATCACAGCGAGAGCATGAGTTGAGTGTGTTTCCGCGTATTCTCTAACCGTATTGACACTAAACCCACAATGTTAACAGTAATATCAACTGGCAGCGTGTGGATTACAACGATGTATATTAGCAAGAAGCGAATTGTATTGATATTTGTGCTACAACATTTCTAATATTGGATCATAGATGACATGAATATATATATTGTTAAACAAAAATGAACATTAAAAATTGGACTGACCAGCTCAAGTGACAATAGTCTTATTTTTTTTTTTTTTGGTTACATGTTACGTACGTATATATAACCGATGACATGTTTGACTTTCTATGCTGCGTACATATATACAGCTAAAAAATACTTATACATATACGTATTCATAAATGCACAGTACATATATACAAAAGTGTCCCATAGCTCGATTACCAGGGCACTTATCTCACACATTGAGGGCCTTGGTTCGATCCCAGGTAAGAGTGAAAAACCATTAGGACACCTGATGTCCCTGTTAAGCTATCAGTGAAATAGGTTCCTGGGTGTTAGTCGACTGGTGTGGGTCGCATCCTGGGGACAAAATTGACCAAATTTGCCCGAAATGCTCTGCATAACAAGGGACTTTCTATATAGTAGTATGGCATTGATGTCAGCTAGGCCTGTATACCTTGTACATGTATTTTTAGAAATAAAGATTATTATTATTATTAATTAATTTCCACGTCTCCGTCTCATAAATCACTGAGTTATCTTAATAATTCACTATTCGTCCACTCCCCATCCTAGTAGATTCAATCTATTTCTACCCCTTGAATTAGTGGCCTTTACACCCTGTCGTTACCCTTCCAGAGTTCATTACCACTGCACAGATTCCTGCTCACTTTTGCTTGGAAAAATAAGAATATCTCTCACACTGGTTTCCAACGAGGTGTCGAAAACTCGGTAGGAGACGAGAACGAACTCGCAAAAGTGCCGTAAACTCGTTCGCTCTCCTCTCGCTTCAAAAGACAGAACGAATCAAGGTGTGGAAAACTTGCTCTCGCTTCTAACGAGAGGAGAGAACGAGTTCACGAAGGTGGTGTCGAAAATTTAGCGAACCAAAAACTACGACCCGTGGCCGGCCATTAAGGCGTGTTTGAAGACCGGGTAAGCAATTTTAGCTCTGGCGTTAACGTGGTTGGCATGTTGAGTGAGGGACTCCACCAGGCGCTGCCTCGCTTGTGGTGTGGTGGTGCCTCGCTTGTAGTGTGGTGGTGCCTCCCTTGTAGTGTGGTGGTGCTTCCCTTGTAGTGTGGTGGTGGTGCCTCCCTTGTAGTGTGGTGGTGCCTCGCTTGTAGTGTGGTGGTGCCTCCCTTGTAGTGTGGTGGTGCCTCCCTTGTAGTGTGGTGGTGCCACGCTTGCAGGAGGTGGTAATGCCTCACCTGTACAGTATATGTATAATTATTTCATCACGTTGGCTGACTCCCAGCGATGCAGATTGACCAGAAAAATTAACACTTTCACCATCACTCACACTATCAATGTCTTGCCAGAGGCGCGCAAATACGACAATTTAGATGCTACTCTAAACAGAAAATATCCCAAAATCCCTGGTGCCACGTGGCTTGATCAGCATTGTTACGATCGCCTGTTTGCGAGTGTACTGCACACGCACGCACGCACGCACACACACACACACACACACACACACACACACATATACACACACACTATATATATATATATATATATATATATATATATTACTTACATGAGAGAGAGAGAGAGAGATGAGGTGAAAAACACAGAAATAATGAAAAAGAACATAAAATCAAGCCATGGTGAAAGCACTACGTCAACACCAGCACTAGACCTCACATTATGACTTATACTCTGAGCAGCTTTTGACCCGCCCGTCAGCTGCTGCACAGATAAAAAGATCTAATTTATCAGGTCATTAATCTTCCGGTTATACGAGACGGCACCAAAAACCATCTTTTTAGCCTCGTCTAATTCCAAGAGTTTTGCCTCCTACTCAAATCTAGCTTTATATATATATATATATATATATATATATATATATATATATATATATATATATATATATATATATCGAGATGTGCATTTCGCTGAATATATAAGCACATTGAAATGCATACTCTGTGTATATACACGAAGTTATATATCTTTCAGCATATTTATATTGAGAGGAGTATATTTCTCATTGTAAATTGAGCGAGAGGTGTTTACCTTACTGTATTATTATAGAGATTATTTAAATCTCTTTACATACGAAAATATTATTATTATACACGCAAATTCATTTCATCGCGTTTGAAAGAGAGCGAAGCTGATCACTAGATCTTTTTTACAGCCACAATAACATAGTTCCCGATTCTAGGTACTGACGATAAAAGTTCCTTTGATACATATTTCTCAAGCAATTCAATGGCACGGGGGCAGCTGGTTGAATTTTGTGGTAGGAATTCCTATTAGCATAAATGTCTTTACATTCCACACGTTAGAGTCGATGTTATTACCAAGGCAGTAATGTAGGAAGGCGGAGATGCAGGCAGTAAAACTCTTTTTACAGTCCTTCAGAGCCAGTGCAGCCACTGGGCAAAGACCGTCACCCAAAGCGGCTAAAAAAAAAAATTGGGGAGGCGAGAACTAATGCAATAGACATAAAACATAAGTATCCGAGTAGGCTTATATATATATATTTAGACATATACCAATTTATATAAGTGTTTATTGCAGTTTCTTCGTCAGTGGTTTTACATGTGACTGAATACAGCGTGAGATTGTCTTTCACCCAATAATAATACTTTCAATATGACTGGAGGTTCTTATTATTGCTCAAGATATGGCTTTCAGCAGGACTGACATTTTCTTACACAGTCTATGACTTTCTGCTGGACTGGAGTTTTCATACACGCGATCAGACTTCCAGGACGCCTGGAAGGACATGATTTCCAGCAGACTTGGAGTTTTCTTACCAAGGATATGACTTCCAGCAAGATTGGAATTGTCTTACACAACATACGTCTTCCAGGAAGACTGGAGTTTTTTAACACAGCTTATAATTTCCAACAATACTGGAGTTTTCCAACATTTATATAGCAAATAGTCGACAGAATGCGACTCACAGCAGTCTAAATTCACAGGTATCACTTTTTTCTTGCTAGATGGACGGGGACCAGAAAAAGAGATGAAGATTCCATATATCATTGAAACTCTTCGACTTTTAGGCCAACAACATGAACCTGAACATCAGTGAACACCCACTGAAGGATGACTTTGTTAATAATGATGAATTACGATTTTTTTCTACTCTTTGTCCAGTTGACAGATTATCAGATTAAATTGTACACGTCTGGTTATTTTTTTTCTTTGCTCGGATGAACACAGAGCCTGTGCAGCAGCTTGACTGAATGAACACAGAACCTGTGCAACAGCTTGACGGAATGAACACAGAACCTGTGCAACAGCTATGTTTCGCCTGTTGAACAGGCTTCTTCAGTCAACAAAAGATACTAACCTACTGCGCATGTGTCTCACTCACTTGTCGATACTGTATACCATTAATGTAAATTAAGTGGTTAGTTAGCTTGTTAATTTTAAAGATCACCGCACGCGAGTCATTGTGGCTCAAATTAACCTAAACTTTAACATCTGGGGAATGTAAGGTTGTTAAATTTAACCCATGTTAGGTAAGGTTAAATTCAATTCAAACGACTCAGAATATTTCATCAGCATTAAGGCAGATTCATCGACTTTTGTAGTGTTGTCTTCTAGACAAGGGAAGTGTGTGTCTACCAATGAGAGGTATCCTGTGAGTTACCCTTTAAGAGATGTGTCTTAATGCCAGTGATGGGCTATTAATCCAAGGGAATGGAGCAATTCTATAATTCCTTGGATCATAGATGATTCATTCTTATTATCCAGACTCTCGACTCTGACTCTCTCTCACTCTCTCTCTCTCTCTCACTCTCTCACTCTCACTCTCTCTCTCACACACACACATACACAAGATATGTTTTGCGTTTTCTGTTATGCTAATGAGGATGCATACTGAGCGAAACGATGTCTTCCTTCCATTTCCGACTCATAATCAATACACACACACAAAAAAAAAAAACACAAACACACAATGGACAATACACCTGGCCAGAAATATGTTATATATTTTTTTTACTCAGTAAAGTCTCTTATGTCTATTAAACTTTTCTTATGTTCGCTATAAACAATAAAAGAACAATACAAACAATATAAACAATATAAACAATAAAAACAATATAAACAATAAAAGAACATTTTAATTACAAAACGAAAAACGATATTCAAGAATAGGGAAGACGTCGTCAGACTTGAGTTTACCTGGAGAGAGTTCCGGGGGTGAACGCCCCCGCGGCCTGGGCTGTGACCAGGCCTCATGGTGGATCAGGGCCTGATCAACCAGGCTGTTACTGGTGGCCGCACGCAGTCCAACGTACGAACCACAGCCTGGCTGGTCAGGTACCGACTTTAGGTGCCCGTCCAGTGCCTGCTTGAACACAGCCAGGGGTCTATTGGTAATCCCCCTTATGTATGCTGGGAGCCAGCTGAACAGTCTTGGGTTTTTCGTGAAAGACGAGAAAGGTGATAAGAGGAGAAATATCATCAATGGGATGGGTCAGCAGTGGATGGGTCAGCAGTGGATGGGTCAGCAGTGGGTTGCCGTCGTAATCAATGTTTGTGCCATTATGAAGCCAGCTCACTGGGAGGGTGCCACAGTGATTACTGCTTGTTCCTTCATGGGGCAGGGACACCAGTTGAGAGCCACAGAGGACAGTGCCTCCATCATGGGTGTACGGTGCCACAGGGATCAGTGTTTGATATATCAGGGGGGGGTCACAATAACAAACGACATTCTGCTTCTTAAATTACCAATGTTATCTGAATAGATATGTAAAGCATTCTTCTGTAGCTGCGAATGCTATCGATGTATATATAAGACATTTAAATGAATAGTTATACTTTATTTTCTACTACGAATATATTATTAAAATATTTTTACTGTGAATATATTCATAAAATTTATATTTTAGTCATTCTACTTCAATAGACACGAATGGGATTTGTGTTTGTAAGGTATTTTGCCTCATTCACTAAACATTATATCTAACATGGTCTCCCTAACCATGTACATAAATGTCATATCAAAGTCATTATTCTCTCGTAACTAAAAAACAGGCATTAGGAAAACATTTTTGCCTACACCCTCCCCCCCTCCCGTCTCCTTCCAAGACACGAGGACTTACCCAGGACCCGACAAAACATAGCGACTGTGAATCTTCAGAATTCTGTTGGCAGCCAAGGCGATAAATCATATGCGCCAGCACGGAGAACCCCCCCCCCCTTCCCCCCAACCCATCCAAACACACTCACATACGAAGAGGCAGGGCCAGGAGCTGCGAATCGACCCCTGCAACCACAAATAGGTGAGTACACTCACACACACACACACACACACACACACATACTAGAATATGCAGCACCAGTCTGGAACCCACACCTGGTCAAGCACGTAAAGAAACTAGAGAAAGTGCAAAGGTTTGCGACAAGGCTAGTTCCAAAACTCAGGGGTCTGTCCTATGAAGAAAGGTTGAGGGAAATAGGACTAACAACACTGGAGGAAAGAAGGGTCAGAGGAGACATGATAACGACATACAAAATACTGCGGGGAATCGACAAGGTAGACAGGGACAGGATGTTCCAGAGAGGGAACACAGAAACAAGAGGACACAACTGGAAGCTGAAGACTCAGATGAGTCAAAGGGATGTTAGGAAGCATTTCTTCAGCCACAGAGTAGTCAGGAAGTGGAATAGACTAGAGAAAGATATAGTGGAGGCAAGAACCATACATAGTTTTAAGACGAGGTATGATAAAGCTCATGGAGCAGAGAGAACAGAGACCCAGTAGCGGACAGCGAAGAGGCGGGGCCAGGAGCTGAGTCTCTACCCCTGCAACTACAATTAGGTGAGTACAATTAGGTGAGTACACACACACACACACACACACACCACTGACTAAACAAATCGGTGATCAGATTGAAGAACGAGGAAGTGAGTCTGTTCAAAGAAAATGATAAGGAAATGCGTGTGAGAAATTCCACAGTAGATTCCGGGAAATGTTCACAACTGAGCAGGTTTCACTACCTGAGCTGGGAGAGGTAAGAGGAGTCCGTACAGTCCTAGAGAATATGGAATTCTCAAAAGAGCATCCATTGTAATGCATGTGACAGTTGCATACTGCAAAGGCATTGGGTCAAGACAAGATCTTTCTTTTGCCCTCTAAGAACAGAAGAATGACTTGATTCTATTCAAGCGCTCTTCATCCAAGGAATTGAGTTATCCTTCCCTTTCATTGCATCAAACCAGATCCTTGAACATATTCTATTGTTGATATACGTTAATGACATACAAGGAAAAAGCACTTCACGTGCAATCTTGTAGACTACACAAGTTAGAGATGTAGGTCACAGACGGACAGGTAGACTTTATATCTATCGAACATATGATTGTTAAACAATAAATAGATACACGGACCTTAAATATGAATCTCCGATAGACACATGGATCTTAAACTTCCAAATAAATATACAGACCTTAAATAACTCAGACAAACACACCTTAAATCTCAGTCAAGTTCACCTCTATGTACTATAACTTTCAGAAGCGTCCAACCATGTGAAAAATATTTAGTATGTTAAACTGCATTTGTGTATCTCTCAGGTGAGGAGACGAGCGCCAGGTGTCTCTCTCAGTGCAAAGAGGATCAGTTGCAACCACCATTGATTGAGTGACATGGAATTATCATTATTGGTGGTGTGTTAGTTCTTAATGGGAATTACCGTCAGTGATAACGTCAAGGAATTGGAATTATTGCCAACGATATGTCAGCACTAAATGGGAATTATTGGCTGAGCTAAGTCAGCCGGAATAGGAATAGTTCTCGGTGATCTAGAAATAGGAATGTGGATCCTTGTTGATTGTTAGTAAGAACAGGAGTAAATGGCGATGATATTTACCAAGTAAGTTAGTGGGAATGGGAATTCATGTCAGAATTAAAACGATGAAATGTATGTACAATAATATGTGTTAAAGTAGGAATGAGAATGATTATTCTCGTAAAATAGGGATGAAAATAATTTGAACAATTGTAAACGAAATGTGGGGCTACGTTTGGATAATTGGTGATGAATTCTGAAATGTAACTAGATGCGTTTCCGTCACTGCACTATACAAGAAAGGTATTCCAAGTATCCCATAACCCCAGCCCCCTCTACCTCAATGCCCGCAAAAGGCATAGTAGTTAAACCTCCAGAGCTCTCAAGTGGCAGAATAGCTACGAGTTATAACTCAACCCTCTCAACAGGTCCAATAGCCGTAGATCAACACCTTGAAAAGGTCAAGGAACTTCAGTTCAACATACTTAAGAATTCCATCACTTGTAGCTGAGCACCAAAAAAACTCAGGAACTTAAGATCATCCCACTTAAAAGAGTCAGAAATGTGAACCCATCTCAGTGTAACTTTGAAAATATTTACGCTATTCGTAACGCAGCCAAATCTTCATTACGCCATGTATACTATACTCGGTAAATTTATTCGTATTTGATGAAATGTCTGACCGTAAAACACATCAAATATCAAATTAAACTCATTTGAAATATTAAAATTTATGACTACAATTATAAATAAATAAAAAAAATATATTAGATAATTATGGCATTTCAGCATATTAGCCAGCGAATAACATTGGCGCTTCTCACAGCCTCGTTCCACCAAGCAACTGGCAGATATTACTCCAATTATTATTATATTTATGTGTAGGGTAAATCCCGTGTGGGTCATTCAGTGTACGGAATTACGGAGGCTCAATCCTCCATCCGGTAATCGTGAGACGGACGCCCTACACTAGCAGCCAAGATAACCAGAGAATCAGACGGAACCACAGGTCACCTGACGGAGGATTGCAAACCTATGCCGCTCCTGTGAAAACACTAACAAACGGTCATAATTCCTCTTGCACATCACGGAATATACAATAGACTTGAGGAATTCACGTTCAGCATCCTAACTGGAAGGGAAGATCTCGCAGACTACAGGAGGAGAAGAAGTGATAACTACCACGTAAGTTCGTTAGTACGGACCGGTTCTATCTGTAGTGGGACAAACAGAATGATTTATGCCACAGAAAGTGTTCATATGAACTTTATGACAAGACGGGGACACATTGTTCATAATGTTAACATACAAATGAGTCAGCATTATTACTTTGAAAGTCTTTATTGGGGACCCTGAGGACTCGGACGAGTATGGGGGTCACCAGTTCTGTCCCTGTGAGCTCTTTCACCTGCATTAGCTGCTTGCAGCAATTAAGGATCTTCAGTAATATGCTGAGAGGACTACCATAAAACACACAACTGCCATGAGATGTAGAAGAGTATTTCAGTCTGCGTATTAGACACATAGAGGTGTTCTTGGTCCTTACCTTACCACGTTCATAAATGTGTATCTCTCATTGCATATACACTATATAAATAGTGTATGTGCACAGAGGTGTATCTCCCAGTGCATATACACTATATAAATATTGTATATTTACTGAAAGGTGAATATCTCTCAGTGAACAACTCTTCCTGTAAATACACTTGGAAAAGCAAATCTCCCAGCCCTTCCCTTCCTTCGGATCAAACCTGACCCCCTACTGATTTAACGCTTCGCTATAACATCAAACAAATAATTGAAGAAATATTGTTGTGTGCGAGGTGTGAGAGTCATGGTTCACTCCTTATCAGTCTTCACAACACCTGTTCTGACGCAACAAATCCCAGGCTCTCTCACCGTACATAAACAAAAATAGCTCACTTGCAATAAAAACAACTGAACTCATCGCCTATTTAGTTTTCCCAGGAACCATGACTCTCACACCTCTCACACAACAGTGTTTCTTCAATTATTTGTTTGTAGTCATAGCGAAGCGCTAAATCGGTAGGGGTCACACAGCGCCTTGGAAATAGTAGGCAGTCAGGTTTGATCTGAAGGAAGGGAAGATCACCTCAAATTTTCTTTTATATATGATGATTTTTCACGCCTTTAATACTTTTATACCAACATTATATTTATTAAAAGAAAGCTGGGAGATTTGCTTTTCCAAGTGTATTTACACGAAGAGTTATTCACTGAGAGATATTCACCTTTAGGTGAATATACAATATTTATATAGTGTATATGCACTGGGAGATACACTTCTGTGCACATACACTATTTATACAGTGTATATACATTGAGAGATACACATTTCTGAACGTAAACTTGCCTGGCTTTATATCTACCAAACCACCAGCAGAAGCAACTGAACACTTGACCAGGTTTTGAAGTGGTTCAGAGATGAATTCACTGAGAAGCAAAGCTACGCGATCCTTCATGTGCCTGTCGAACACAGCACTTGGAAGGTGAAGAAGGTTTTGATGGTAATGAAAGTGTATATTAAAGTGATATAAATCATTAGTGATATGCAATTTAACTACACCGAAAGGGGAAATAATTTACAAGTGCCTTGGTGAACTCTCAAATTACATTCTGAAGGAACAAGTAGTTTTACGTATGTCATTACTATAAATGAAAAGGAGGTAAATTTGTGAAGGGTAACTAATACACCCTTCACCAATAGCGTATATTAGTTACCCTATTGGTGAAGGGCTTTTGACACAAACATTTAAAGTATATTAGTTAAAGTATGACCGCCATGCTCTACTCCGGCAGGAACAGTGTACTGGATGCTCCACCTCGTAAGCAAAAGTCAGACCCCTCCTCCCTGTGGAAGTCGTCCTCAAAGAGGTCTGATTCCCAGACGTCTAAAGCGACCGCCTCCTCAGAGAAAAGGTAAGGAAAAGCCCTGGAGGACCTGATCCTTTCCAACAATTTTGAACTTTTGAATGGCTCTGGTGACACTCTGCAGGCTGCATCTGCGACCAGTGCCAGAACGCGAAGGTAAAACGGACTGACTGTTGGCAGCGTTCCCTCTGTGGACGTTACTAAGGGAGAGGGTGCCTAGACCCTTGGATCGATGTATTTTCTTATGCAATGGAACTGTCGGGGTATTACGCACATTCATGTCCTCTTTCGGGACTATTGCCTACCAGTGCTATGTTTACAAGAGAATAAACTCGTTACAATTGAGTTTTTCCTGGATTCTAGGTTTAATTTTTATCTGCACTCCCTCCTGTGTCGCTTTAATGCTCACCACCCTCTATCGGATGTGGGTTGCTCTGTACCGGGTAGGAAGGGTGTTGTTTTGGAGTCCTTGATATTCTTCCCCTTCTATTTATTTGATGGTTCCGACAGAACAGTATTTCTAAAGTTGCTTTAGTGACGAGCGTTTTAGGCACTACCAACAACAGCTCTTTGTGTCTAATACGCAGACTGAAATACTCTTCTACATCTCATGGCAGTTGTGTGTTTTATGGTAGTCCTCTCAGCATATTACTGAAGATCCTTAATTGCTGCAACCAGCTAATGCAGGTGAAAGAGCTCACAGGAACAGAACTGGTGACCCCCATACTCGTCCGAGTCCTCAGGGTCCCCAATAAAGATTTTCATAGTAATAATGCTGACTCATTTGTATGTTAACATTATGAACAATGTGTCCCCGTCTTATCATAAAGTTCATATGAACACTTTCTGTGGCATAAATCATTATGTTTGTCCCACTACAGATAGAACCGGTCCGTACTAACGAACTTACGTGGTAGTTATCACTTCCTCTCCTCCTGTAGTCTGCGAGATCTTCCCTTCCAGTTAGGATGCTGAACGTGAATTCCTCAAGTCTATTGTATATTCCGTGGTGTGCAAGAGGAATTATGACCGTTTGTTAGTGTTTTCACAGGAGCGGCATAGGTTTGCAATCCTCCGTCAGGTGACCTGTGGTTCCGTCTGATTCTCTGGTTATCCTGGCTGCTAGTGTAGGGCGTCCGTCTCACGATTACCGGATGGAGGATTGAGCCTCCGTAATTCCTTGCACTGAATGACCCACACGGGGTTTACCCTACACATAAATATAATAATAATTGGAGTAATGTCTGCCAGTTGCTTGGTGGAACGAGGCTGTGAGAAGCGCCAATGTTATTCGCTGGCTAATATGCTGAAATGCCATAATGATCTAATATATCTTTTTTGTTGTTTTATAATTATAGTTATAAATTTTAATATTTCAAATGAGTTTAATTTGGTATTTGATGTGTTTTACGATCAGACATTTCATCAAATATGAATAAATTTACCGAGTATTGTATACATGGCTTAATGAAGATTTGGCTGCGTTACGAATAGCGTAAATATTTTCAAAGTTACACTGGGATGGGTTCACATTTCTGGCTCTTTTAAGTGGGATGATCTTAAGTTCCTGAGTTTTTTGGTGCTCAGCTACAAGTGATGGAATTCTTAAGTATGTTGAACTGAAGCTCCTTGACCTTTTCAAGGTGTTGAATTACAGCTATTGGACCTGTTGAGAGGGTTGAGTTATAACTCGTAGCTCCTCTGCCACTAGAGAGCTCTGGAGGTTTAACTACTATGCCTTTTGCGGGCATTGAGGTAGAGGGGGCTGGGGTTATGGGATACTTGGAATACCTTTCCTCTATAGTGCAGTGACGGAAACGCATCTAGTTACATTTCAGAATTCATCACCAATTATCCTAACGTAGCCCCACATTTCGTTTACAATTATTCAAATTATTTTCATCCCTATTTTACGAGAATAATCATTCTCATTCCTACTTTAACACATATTATTGTACATACATTTCATCGTTTTAATTCTGACATGAATTCCCATTCCCACTAACTTACTTGGTAAATATCATTGCCATTTACTCCTATTCCTACTAACAATCAACAAGGATCCACATTCCTATTTCTAGATCACCGAGAACTATTCCCATTCCGGCTGACTTAGCTCAGCCAATAATTCCCATTTAGTGCTGACATATCGTTGGCAATAATTCCAATTCCTTGACGTTATCACTGACGGTAATTCCCATTAGGAACTAACACACCACCAATAATGATAATTCCATGTCACTCAATCAATGGTGGTTGCAACTGATCCTCTTTGCACTGAGAGAGACACCTGGCGCTCGTCTCCTCACCTGAGAGATACACAAATGCAGTTTGACATACTAAATATTTTTCACATGGTTGGACGCTTCTGAAAGTTACAGTACATAGAGGTGAACTTGACTGAGATTTAAGGTGTGTTTGTCTGAGTTATTTAAGGTCTGTATATTTATTTGGAAGTTTAAGATCCATGTGTCTATCGGAGATTCATATTTAAGGTCCGTGTATCTATCTATTGTTTAACAGTCATATGTTCGATAGATATAAAGTCTACCTGTCCGTCTGTGACCTACATCTCTAACTTGTGTAGTCTACAAGATTGCACGTGAAGTGCTTTTTCCTTGTATGTCATTAACGTATATCAACAATAGAATATGTTCAATGATCTGGTTTGATGCAATGAAAGGGAAGGATAACTCAATTCCTTGGATGAAGAGCGCTTGAATAGAATCAAGTCATTCTTCTGTTCTTAGAGGGCAAAAGAAAGATCTTGTCTTGACCCAATGCCTTTGCAGTATGCAACTGTCACATGCTCTTTTGAGAATTCCATATTCTCTAGGACTGTATGGACTCCTCTTACCTCTCCCAGCTCAGGTAGTGAAACCCGCTCAGTTGTGAACATTTCCCGGAATCTACTGTGGAATTTCTCACACATTTTCTTGTCATTTTCTTTGAACAGACTCACTTCCTCGTTCTTCAATCTGATCATCGATTTGTTTAGTGTGTGTGTTTGTGTGT
Organism: Cherax destructor; assembly: GCA_009830355.1. Classification (NCBI taxonomy): domain Eukaryota; kingdom Metazoa; phylum Arthropoda; class Malacostraca; order Decapoda; family Parastacidae; genus Cherax; species Cherax destructor. Next base: position 256,898 of record WNWK01000641.1, read on the forward strand.
ACTCACCTATTTGTGGTTGATGGGGTCGATTCGCAGCTCCTCACCCAGCCTCTTCGTATGTGTGTGTGTTTGGATGGGTTGGTGGAGGGGGGGGGGTTCTCCGTGCTGGCGCATATGATTTATCGCCTTGGCTGCCAACGGAATTCTGAAGATTCACAGTCGCTATGTTTTGTCGGGTCCTGGGTAAGTCCTCGTGTCTTGGAAGGAGACGGGAGGGTAGGGAGGGTGTAGGCAAAAGTGTTTTCCTAATGCCTGTTTTTTTAGGGACAGTCAGAGAACTCTCTTTACTAAACTACTTAGATAGTCTATTCGTAGTTTCGAGAGAAAAGGCGATGAATTCAGTTGTTTTTATTGGAAGTGAGTTATATGTTTTTGTTTATGTACGGTGCGAGAGCCTGGGATTTGTTGCGTCAGGACAGAGGTGTTGTGAAGGCTGATAAGGAGTGATGGGAATAACAGTGTGTGTGTGTGTGTGTACTCACCTATTTGTACTCACTTATTTGTTGTTGCAGAGTTCGAGACTCAGCTCCTGGCCCCGCCTCTTCACTGACCGCTACTAGGTGCTTTCTCTCCCTGCTCCATGTATGGTTCCTGTGTGTGTGTGTATATATATATATATATATATATATATATATATATATATATATATATATATATATATATATATATATATATATATATATATATATATATATATATACATATATACATACATATATACTCACCTATAAGTGGCTGAAGGAGTCGATTCACAGTTCCTGGCCCTGCCTCTTCGCTGATCACTACTAGGTCTACTCTCTCCCTGCTCCACGAGCTTTATCATACCTCTTCTTAAGGCTATGTATGGATCTTTCCTCCACTACATCACTCCATTTCCTGACAACTCTATGACTGAAGAAATACTTCCTAACATCCCTGTGACTCATCTGAGTCTTCAACTACCAGTTGTGACCCCTTGATGCTGTGTGTATGTGTGTGTATGTATGTATGTGGTTGCAGTGGTCGAGTCTCAGTTACTGGCCCCGCCTCTTCGCTTCCAGCTATTGGGTTCATTTCTGGGTTCAAGAACTTTATCGTACCTCTAATTAAAGCTACGTATCGGTCTTACCTCTGCCACTGTGGGGCTCCAGCCGTTCCACTTCCTATACCACTCTAATACTGAAGAAATATTTCCCAAAATCCTTGTGACTTCTCTGTGTGTTTCAGCTTCCAGCTGTGCCCTCATATCCTTGTTTCCAGTATTTTGTTCTCTGTTATCATATAACTCCTAGTTCTTTCCTCTAATTTCATCAGGTTTAGCTCCCTTAGCCTCTCTTCATGGGACATGCTCCTTTGCTTCGGGACTAGTTTTGTTGAAAATCTCTGCACTTTCTCCATTTTCTTGATATGCTGGACAAGGTGTGGGTCCCATACTGCTGCTGCATACTCCAGTATGGGCCTGACCTATGCCGTATACAGCGATGTGAATATTTCCTTGCTTAAGTTTGCGAAAGTTAATCATTTGCATTTACTGCAGTAGATATTTCGCTGATGTGTGCCTCATGTGATATGCTAGGTACAATGCTCACCCCTAGGTCCTTCTGTTTGAGCTAGATTTGCAACCCTTGCTTTCCCATTCCCCTCGAGTCTGTACTCTGCCTGCGATCTTCTTTGCCCGTCCCCAACTTTCATAACTTTGTAATTGCTGGGGTTAAATTTCAGTAGCCGCTTGACAGACCAGACTTGCAGTCAGTCCAGGTCAACTGGTAGTCTTTCCTGGTCCTCGCCTGGTTGTATTTTCATCATTATTTTCCCATCATCTGCGAGCGAGCCTCAGAATAACCTTTTCACCACCAGACAAATATACTTTAATCCCTAAAATAGAGATTAAAGTAAACTCACAATATATACTCCGAGAGAAATGCACCCATCAGGGTATATATCCTATCTTTAAATTTTCTTTATTATTCACAAGACATATTCGTTTGATTTTTATGAATTAGAGGGGATATACAGTATTAAAGACAGTAATAATTATTCTAAATAGCTCTTTATGGCCCATACGAATACAATTGCTTAAATATTTCTTGGCACAGAAGATTGTTAGCAAATTTTCCCCCGATATTACCCAGGGATAATATTCCAGACATTAAGGGGGCACTAAGTTAGATACACACAGATCCTCAGATGAATTTAGTGTTCATTTAGAGCATCAGTACAATTTAGCGCTGGATCCGCTATTGTTCCCACAGAGGATTGAACGCTCTATTATCTAACTCTGCGTCTCTATATATATAGTGGCAAAGGTTTTAAAGCAGCAGTGGGCTTTACACGTTAATATACTTTTAATTATTATTATTATTATTATTATTATTATTATTATTATTATTATTATTATTATTATTATTATTATTATTATTATTATTGTTGTTGTTACTATTATTATTAGTGGTAGTAGAAGAAGTCGTAGTAACAGTAGTAGTAGTAGTAATAATAATAGCAATAGTAGTAGTAGTAACATTAGCAGTAGAAGTAATAATAGTACCAATAGCGGTAGTAGAAGTATACCTATTAAATTTATTTATATTATTGTTGCTGTTGTTATTAGTGATATAAAAAGTATTCTTAGTAAAGTAGTAGTCGTAATAGTAGTAGTAGTAGTAATAATAGTAGCAATAGCTATACTATCATCCTTATGAAGAAGCGGTAAACTCCTAAGGATAATACGGCGCCTAGAGAAGGTGAAGCCATGAGTTTTGACCCGTAGAAGAGGGGAATGGCTCTAATTCCTCAGCTCAAGAGCTCTTCAACAGCACAAAGGCTTTCCTCCCCCCTTACTCTCTGAAGGGTAGTTACAACCGGTTAATCAGAGAGTAATAATAACCAGGTAATTGTAAATTGTTCACGACAAATAAGTTATCGCAAATAGGTAATACCAAGAGGTAATAACAAGAGGTAATACCAAGAGGTAATACCAAGAGGTAATACCAAGAGGTAATAACAAGAGACAATAACAAGAGGTAATAACAAGAGTTAATTATTAAGAAAATAACAGGAAAAATAATCGTAAGAACTTAATAACAATTACCAAAACAGAAACACATTAGCTCAGACATACCTTTTCCTATCCCTTCTATTCCATCCCTTCTTTTCCTTCACGCCTCTCCTTCCCTACGTCCCGTTCCTTCCCTCCTCCCCCACTCCCCCTACTCCCTTACCCTCCCCAAACGCCAAGAAACAATAAAAAAATCGCCCTCTCGTGAAGATGCTATCGCGCTGCTGGTGCATTCTCTCCTTAAACTTTCTTGACAGGACGACGGCAAGTTTGTAATCCCTAGGTGCCAAACCAGCCCCTGTGTGTGTGTGTGTGTGTGTGTGTGTGTGTGTGTGTGTGTGTGTGTTCACCTATATGTGGATACAGGGATCGAGTCTCTGCTCCTCGTCCCGCCTCTCCGCTGGTCGCTCTTATAAGTCCACTCTCTCCTGGCTTGGAGAGCCTTATCGTGCCTCTTCTTAAAAATATGTATGGATTCTGCCTCTAACACTCCACTATCCCGGTTGTTTCAATTCCTAGACACGTCGCAAGAGGCGAGCATCACACGAATAACTTCCGCAGCAAGACTGGTGAATCTAAGATTAGGTTTCTGTTAGCTCGATAATATTATTAATGACTCTAATGTAACTATATGTTAATTATATAACACAATATGAAGCTCCAGCTTCTTATTCTGTTAGTCATTTTTAATAAGGTGTGGCTTGGAAGCCACATCTTATTAAACATGACTAGAAATTGGAAAAAAGTGCAGAGGTTCGCAATGAAACTAATCTCATGGCACTAGAGGATACAAAGACCAGAGGAGACATGATAGTTACATACAAGATACTGAAAGGGCTTGACAGTGTGAGCTGAGAGGTGAGCAGGGGTACACAGTAGGAATGCAAAGAAAAAATTCTCCAGTCTCATTATGGTTAGGAAGCATAATAGAGAGGCTGCAAAAGTGGAGAAAATAGTTTCCGTACACAGCTTTTATATAAGGTATGATAAAATCCACGAGGCTAAGTGGGAGTGAAGCCATACGTAGACAATTAAGAGGCTTCGCAAAAGCCAGGTCTCGACCCATTCACCCACATCTAAGTGAACACAACTATGTGAGTATAGCTAGACGAGTACAACTACGTAAATACAGTGAATGAGTACCACAGGGTGAATGCAACAAACTGAGTGCAACTAGACTAGTGCAACTACAGCAGTGACCGCACGCAACAAAGTAACATATAAATAAAAAATGGTTATAATCATTACCATAATTTTTAAAGGGGTGGACCGGTAAGCCAGAAGAAGGCCTCTGTCAGATGACCAAAAGCTCCAGCAGTGGGAATCATATGACCCGCGTTAGGAACCACCTGTCCTGTTTCCTGACAATTCTTACCTAACCTAACCTAAGAAACGCCAGAACGAGGCTTGTCCGAAGTATAAGAAACACATACGTTAAATTTGTTGCTATAGCTGTGAGTACTTTAAGTGAAGGAAAATATTTAGATTTTGTCACCGAAGTGGCTAGTTTATTGTGCATCTCATATCCATCCTGTGGAGGGTAGCGCAAGAGAATATGGATACACAAAAGGCCTATTAACTAGTCCCCAAAAGAAAACTATGTTTCACTTTAAATGCAATATCTCCACACATTTACTCCTGGTACTAAAAAAAAGACAAATACAGTAATAAAGACTTTAAGATACTATTTAGCACGACATTTTAACTCTAGATCTAGATCTAGCTGTGAGTTTTTGTTCTAATTACCATTATTTACCTGTTAATTATTCTATATGATGGAGGTCGAGAGATGATTGGTTTATCAGGTTTAAAGCACATTATTACACGAGGGTCATTAAGGTTGTATGTCACCTGTACACCATCAGTCAAAAATACTTTTATCCCTGGAATTGGTATTAAATTAGTATTAAAGTATACATGTATATTTACGATATACACAGATCTCAGCGTATATATCATTGATAGGAGTCGAAGGAATACCTCCGGTCGGAATGGAGACGATTACGATGCGTACATTTCCTTGCAAATTACGCTATATTTTACGCAAACAACGGGGCCAGCTTTGATGCGCTTTTCTTCTCTTGAATTATAACTAGGTAATTTTATCAGGAGCCAGCGAGACCATAACGAGATAACAAAGTTTACAGTGGTAAGAAGACTGGACGTGAGACTTGTGGTAAATACCACCTTTCTCTCTCTCTCTCTCTCTCTCTCTCTCTCTCTCTCTCTCTCTCTCTCTCTCTCTCTCTCTCTCTCTCTCTCTCTCTCTCTCTCTCTCACTCACTCTCTCATCACATGCAATCTTACCCCTCGAGGTGTATGTGTAGTCTTGGGTTTGTGTTTCGAAGATTCGAATCTCAGCCCCATTCCATTTCCTGCTACTAAGGACCGACTCTATTTATTCCTAGCCTCTTTGATCCTGCTGTACCTACGTTTGAAACTGTGCATGCAGTGTGACTTCTCCTATGCTGTATTTAACTCATAGAAGAATTATTTCTTGTGTAGATTTAGTGGTAAATTAGAGATTTGCTAAACATGCTGATTCGAGTTATTATATTTGTAAAACGCTTTGGCTCGATTAGATTTATAATTTCTAGCAGTATCGTCTTGTTTACTTTCTCTACTTTCTCAAAAACTTTGCTCCGGTCGCTTTGTTTCTGAGTACTTCATATGTCGTGAACAACTCTCCTCTAGTTCTCCGTTCTTCTGGTGATGTAAGACGTAGCTCTCCTGACGTATCTACGTAACCCAGGCCTCGGTGATCTGGGACCAGCCTTGCAGCAAACCTCTAAACTTTTCCAATTTGCCTTGTATGCTTGATGAGATGGGGGTTCCACGCTGGGCTGAGTGTAACATTGTGTGTGTGTGTGTGTGTGTGTCTGTCTGTCTGTCTGTCTGTCTTCTTGCTGTTTGACAGGTCTTGCAGCTCACCTGGCCTCCTTCATTTCTTTTCTCAAAATCACCATGTCTTTTAAAAAAAAAATTTTTTTGCCTCTGCCTTAATTAAACGAGGAAATAACCTCCCGTGAAAATCTTGCGTCCGATGATACATTTTTGCCGTCTAGTTAAGCTGCCACTCTCAGATGCTTTTTTTTAAACACACTTTCTTACTGTACATCTCTTTAGTTATGAGCGTCAAGCAAAATCCCCCCCACTCCCCTTCCTTCTCTCCTTCTTTCAATTTTCTTTCTTAGCTTCTTTTTTTCTCTCGCCTCACAGTCGTATTTTTCTTCACGCCTCTGAAGTTCTTGTACCGTCGAGTACCTCTCATCCACATTGAGTAACGGCATGGGTTACAGGAACCTAGTATATGTAATGCATATTTACACTCAGTGTACTTAAAACCAATTTGGGATGAAATGTACTAAACAAAAACTCTTAAATTAGTCTTACTATACCACAATGTGTTTCTTCTCCTCCTCTAGTCCCCTCCCCAAGGTTTAATGCAGAGACAGACAAACTATGTACGTGATTGGAATAAGATTTTCAGCTTAATCTTCAAGAAGCTCTCCAAGAAAAAGTCCATCAGCTTGATGCTGGCTTTACCGTTGTTTTAATTAATTTTTTAAAACACAGACTCAGATTGCAGTTTTCTCAGCCAAACAGTGCCGGTTTTGGTAATTGGATAGTTTATTTTTATCCCTAGGATGGTCTCTAGTCGGGCGTCTCTTGGTGTACTGATATAAGTTTTAGCGCGTGGTTAGTTACTTGTATTCCCAGGAGGACCTCGGGTGAGATATCCCTTAGTTTAATGTGAGTTTCACCACTTTCTTCTTTGGTTTTATTCGCAGGACGGCCTCCAGTACGACAACGTTTAGTCTGATAGGAGTTTTAGCACCTTTTTTTTTTTTCCACATGACGATCTGCAGCAGGGCACCTCCCTAAGTCTGATGCGAGTTTTATTGCTTGACTGGGCGCTTTATTCCCAGGACAGCCTCCAGTTGTGTTCCACAACAGCCATAGCCAAGAAGAAGACGTAGATAAACACAAACGTGAGAGATGCGACGAAAATTTTCAAACGTTTCTTACTATTTTATGTGAGAACGTGAAACAAGAAGGTCTCTCTCTCTCTCTCTCTCTCTCTCTCTCTCTCTCTCTCTCTCTCTCTCTCTCTCTCTCTCTCTCTCTCTCTTTTTTCATCAGGAGACTGAAATGGAACATAATCTATTGTTACACTTTTTCCATGTATTTCTCTGTATCTTTTTATCACAATCTGCCCTCTGTCTATCTCTCCTCCTCTCCTTCCAGAGCTCTTTATTCAAATGTATGTTTGTTATACGTCTAAACTTAGACTTTATATATACAAACTGTGAAAGAAGTCTCGTTCAACTTTTACCATATTCCCCGCGGGTTTAACGCGGTTTATGACTATAATAATAATGTCGTTATTGAATAATTTACATGGTTTAAAATTTTTGTACTCCTATAAAGGTCGCGCATTTGTGGACTATCCCAGGCGGGTCCCAGCCTGTCCACTAATATGACTAACTAAATTCCCAATTGTGCGTAACCCATTCTGCGTAATTACTTCATTAAACACTAATTATTTTACACATAATGAAATCACTCTCAATTAGTTCCCATGATAGTGATGGGGGTATTGACATTTCCGAAATCCATGTTCATCGAGGGAGGATACCTGACCAAGACAGAATTCAAAACAGTGTGATCAAGTTGGATTATTTCAGATTTAGAAAGGATAGATTAAGGCAGTGGTTCAGCAGTTGAGATGCCGATGAGGGAACTGCCAAGTAGCGTCAATGAATAACAAAAAAAGGCACAATACCGTGACTGGAACAATACACACACAACCCGCATATATATAAAAAGAGAGGAGCTTACGATGACGTTTCGGTCCGACTTGGACCGTATTGGACTAGTATTCAAAACACAAAAGACAACAAAATGAGTGGGAATGGTTGGATGTGAGCGGGAACTAAGTAGCATGGGCCAGTAGGCCTACAGCAGTGCTTCTCATGAACTCATTTATTTATGACAATGGAGTATTTTTCATAGTTTAAGCTTTAACCGAAAAACAGAACACCTCAAGATGACCTCTTCAAGGCTGTGGGACAGAACACCTCAAGACTTCTTCAAGGCTCAGACACTGAACACCTCTAAATGGTTTCAAGGCTGAGGGACTGAACATTTCCACAGTAAATGATTTACCTCTCGACATTTACCACTGTCTCCGGTTTAAATGTCGCCTCTGGATTCGACTGAAGAAGTCTGCAGCGAAGGTGAACCGTTTCAGCAATAATTATATCCTAGAGTTGCCCATGTGTCTTATTTGTCAGCCTCTCGGCATTATATATTATACTGAAAACCAGATCTGCTTCGGAAGTCATGAAAATAGTATAGTGTTTCTGTCATGTGGGTTTTCCTATCGGTTCCTGAACAAGTGTGAACCGCAGTTTCATGTATCATCATACCGCTACGCATTTTGCTTACACGAACCTTCATTACTAAGATGATCTGAGAGATAAATCTCCCGTGAGCGAAACTAGTGTTGCATATACGCATTTTGCTTACACGAACCTTCATTACTAAGATGATCTGAGAGATAAATCTCCCGTGAGCGAAACTAGTGTTGCATATATGTCATAGTGACACGATATAATCATATATTATTTCTCAACTAATCCACAATTTAAAGAGGAAATTTTAGATATTTATTTCCCACTTCACGCATTATCAAGTCTTTTATAAATGTTTTTCAAAATGAATTGAATGTGGAACTGGTAAAGGCAAACTCCATACATAATTTTATGAAGAGGTATGTTTGTTCTCAGACATGGAGTAATGTCCCATTTTGTAGCTAAAGAAGCGTAAGTAGGAGCCGAGACTTGACACCCTAAACGGTAATTGGTGGGGAAAGATAGTGAGTAAAACGTACAGACACAAAATACAAACAGTCGAATGTAGTGACTGTGACGAGTGTGGCAGTGTGGTGGTGACAGGTGTGGTGGAGGTGACGGGTGTGGTGGCGGTGGCCAGAGTGGAGGAAGGGGTGTTGGCGGTGTGTTGGAGGGACACATCTGAACACCAGCAGGTGTTGATGAGGAGAAGGTTAAAAGAGAAAGTCTATATATCGTTAAAATCGTGAAGTCAACTGGACAGGGTTGACGTTTTCTGAAATAAAAAATGTGTGTGTGTGTTTATATATATATATATATATATATATATATATATATATATATATATATATATATATATATATATATATATATATATATATATATATATATATATATATATATATATATATCGGAACAAATTGTGTAACCAGTAGCACAAGCAAACCCACACAGAGATAACAGAACAGAATATACGAAATATATGCGTCACCTTCATGTTTACTCCTCGTCTCCTTGCCTGTCACAACGAAGGAGGGACGTGGGGAAGGGAGACAACGTGTACACTTGCTTCAGGGTGTATTTTACCGAGATTCATGAGAGAGAATAATGGGGAGGAGGAGCGTGAGAATGTCTCAATGGTGGGGATCACTGAATTTCTTCACTGAGGCACCTTTTAACGGCTCTTGGAACCAACCCTCTGGCTGTGAAGAAAGGGCATACTAAGGAACTTTGTAGGGAAATTGCATTAGCTATGGAACATAAATAATAAGCAATGAATTAAATTTAAAACGAAGGGATTCAGGAAAACCAGCAGACCGGACTTGATTCCTGGAGATAGGAAGTACGATGCCTGCACTCTGAAGGAGTTAATGTTGAATTTATAACTGTAGTGTAAGCGCGCCTCTGGCAAGACAGTGATGGAGTGAATGATGGAGAATTTTTCTTTTTCGGGCCACCCTGCCTTGGTGGGAAACGGCCGATGTGTTAATAAAATAATACTTTTTTTATTTTTTTTATTAACACATCGGCCGTTTCCCACCAAGGCAGGGTGGCCCGAAAAAGAGAAACTTTCTCCATCATTCACTCCATCACTGTCTTGCCAGAGGCGTGCTTACACTACAGTTATAAAACTGCAACATTAACACCCCTCCTTCAGAGTGCAGGCACTGTACTTCCCATCTCCAGGACTCAAGTCCGGCCTGCCGGTTTACCTGAATCCCTTCATTAATGTTACTTTGCTTACACTCCAACAGTACAGCAGGTTCTAAAAACTCTTTGTCTCCATTTGCTTCTATTTATCACGCTCACGCACGCTTGCTGGAAGTCCAAGCACCTCATACACAAAACCTCCTTTACCCCCTACCTCCAACATTTCCTAGGCCGACCCCTACTCCTCCTTCCCTCCATTACAGATTTATAAGCTCTTGTAGTCATTCAATTTCGTTCCTTCCTCTCTACATGTTCAAACCATTCAATAATTTTCCCCCCTTCAGGGTCGTGGAATTTTCGCTCACCATGAAGCAGGCTAAAACAACACGGGTTCGAGCCCTCGGCTATTCGCTGTGTTATTATTGATTAAATACCACTCGTTCGTGGTTACAATACGATATAATTGATAAATATAAAAAAATAATTTAAATGGAATGAGTGAACAATTTGGAAAATATAACTGAAATAAAACAGAGTAATGAAAATGCAAACTAAAATGTAAAAAATTACGAAGTATTCAAAATAGGGCAAATTAAAAAAAACATTTGGGTCCCTCAAAATTATTAGCCAATAAAGCTCTATAAAAATAAATTATTAACACTGTAATATCTCCCCCTCTTCCCCTAAGAAAAAACTGTATCTAAACATCTTGAAAATACGCAAAAATGTTTTATAAGTTTTTAGAAACTTCTCCCCAAAATTCCTAATACTTAAACATCTAACTTAAACATTCCTCAAAGAAAAGTCGTAATGTCCAAACATCTCTTAAATATACAAAAAGCTTTCATAGCCTATAGAAATCTCCCCAATAACCCAAGTCATAAAATTTAAACATTTAAAAATACAAAAAAAAAAAAATCCTTATAAAGTTCAAATATCTCGCCAAGTTAAAAGTTCCATAATATCTAAACATCTAGAAAACGCAAAAGTTCCTTCAATAAAGTTTAAACATCTCACCATATTAAAAGTTTCATAATATATAAACATCTAAAAATACAATATTATAACACAGGTAAAGTCTTTATCTTTCTTAACAACATAAACTCAACTATTTTCCTGAATTTACTGACGAGAAATATGTTACTTCCCAAAATATCCTCATTTAGGGATTATCACGTAAATGAGAGACGGAGGCAAAACAGAGGAAGGGAGAGGAGAGAGAGAGAGAGAGAGAGAGAGAGAGAGAGAGAGAGAGAGAGAGAGAGAGAGAGAGAGAGAGAGAGAGAGAGAGAGAGAGAGAGAGAGAGAGAGAGAGAGAGAGAGAGAGACGTGCATAAAATGGTTATATCGTCTTGTCAACTTTAATATAAGAATTGATCGTAAATTTTAACTCCCTCATCACTTTCTCGTCACCCTATTCACCACTCCTCATCACTCCCAACACTCGACTCATCACTTTCAGTAGCCCAATTCATCACTCCCATCACCCTATTCATCATTCCTATCACCCCATCATCTCTCATGTGTAATCTCTTTTCAGTTTTCTATTCCCCTTGTTCACCATCCCTTCTTTCCTTCCTCAAAAAATAAATTTCAAGAACAGAAATGGTCAAAGAAATAAAGAAAGAAATAAGTCGTAATTAAATCTTCTTGGATCAAACCTGACCATCTCCCACTCCCTAGACGTAATATGACCCATAATAATAATAATAATAATAATAATAATAATAATAATAATAATAATAATAATAATAATAAAAACGAGAAGAAGAAAAACTTTATAAAATTGGGGTGTCTGAATGTGCGTGGATGTAGTGCGGATGATAAGAAAGAGATGATTGCCGATGTTATGAATGAAAAGAAGTTGGATGTCCTGGCCCTAAGCGAAACAAAGCTGAAGGGGGTAGGCGAGTTTCAGTGGGGAGAAATAAATGGGATTAAGTCAGGAGTATCTGAGAGAGTTAGAGCTAAGGAAGGGGTAGCAATAATGTTGAAGGATCAGTTATGGAAGGAAAAGAGGGAATATAAATGTGTAAATTCAAGGATTATGTGGATTAAAATAAGGGTCGGATGCGAAAAGTGGGTCATAATAAGCGTGTATGCACCTGGAGAAGAGAGGAGTGTAGAGGAGAGAGAGAGATTTTGGGAGATGTTAAGCGAATGTATAGGAACTTTTGAACCAAATGAGAGAGTAATTGTGGTAGGGGACCTAAATGCTAAAGTGGGAGAAACATGCAGAGAGGGTGTAGTAGGTAAGTTTGGGGTGCCAGGTGTAAATGATAATGGGAGCCCTTTGATTGAACTTTGTATAGAAAGGGGTTTAGTTATAGGTAATACATATTTTAAGAAAAAGAGGATAAATAAGTATACAAGATATGATGTAGGGCGTAATGACAGTAGTTTGTTGGACTATGTATTGGTAGATAAAAGACTGTTGAGTAGACTTCAGGATGTACATGTTTATAGAGGGGCTACAGATATATCAGATCACTTTTTAGTTATAGCTACAGTGGGAGTAAAAGGTAGATGGGATACAAGGAAAATAGAATCAGTAAGTAAAAGAGAGGTGAAGGTTTATAAACTAAAAGAGGAGGCAGTTAGGGTAAGATATAAACAACTATTGGAGGATAGATGGGTTAGTGAGAGTGTAGGCAATGGGGTCGAAAATGTATGGGGTAGATTTAAAAATGTAGTGTTAGAGTGTTCAGCAGAAGTTTGTGGTTACAGGCGAGTGGGTGCAGGAGGGAAGAGGAGCGATTGGTGGAATGATGATGTAAAGAGAGTAGTAAGGGAGAAAAAGTTAGCATATGAGAGGTTTTTACAAAGTAGAAGTGATGCAAGGAGGGAAGAGTATATGGAGAGAAAAGAGAGGTTAAAAGAGTGGTGAAGCAATGTAAAAGAGAGCAGATGAGAGAGTGGGTGAGATGTTATCAGCAAATTTTGTTGAAAATAAGAAAAAGTTTTGGAATGAGATTAATAAGTTGAGGAAGCCTAGAGAACAAATGGATTTGACAGTTAAAAATAGGAGAGGAGAGTTATTAAATGGAGAGTTAGAGGTATCGGGAAGATGGAGAGAATATTTTGAGGATTTGTTAAATGTTGATGAAGACAGGGAAGCTGTGATTTCGTGTGTAGGGCAAGGAGGAATAACATCTTGTAGGAGTGTGGAAGAGCCAGTTGTGGGTGTAGGGAAGTTCGTGAGGCAGTGGGTAGAATGAAAGGGGTAAGGCAGCTGGGATTGATGGGATAAAGATAGAAATGTTAAAAGCAGGTGGGGATATAATTTTGGAGTGGTTGGTGCTATTATTTAATAAATGTATGGAAGAGGGTAAGGTACCTAGGGATTGGCAGAGAGCGTGTATTGTTCCTTTGTATAAAGGCAAAGGGGACAAAAGAGAGTGCAAAAATTATAGGGGAATAAGTCTGTTGAGTGTACCTGGTAAAGTGTATGGTAGAGTTATTATTGAAAGAATTAAGAGTAAAACAGAAAGCAGGATAGCAGATGAACAAGGGGGCTTTAGGAAAGGTAGGGGGTGTGTAGACCAAGTGTTTACAGTGAAACATATAGGTGAACAGTATTTGGATAAGGGTAAAGATGTTTTTGTGGCATTTATGGATTTGGAAAAGGCGTATGATAGGGTAGATAGGGGGGCAATGTGGCAGATGTTGCAGGTGTATGGAATAGGAGGAAGGTTACTGAAAGCAGTGAAGAGTTTTTATGAGGATAGTGAGGCTCAGGTTAGAGTGTGTAGGAGGGAAGGGACTATTTCCCAGTAAAAGTGGGCCTTAGACAAGGATGTGTGATGTCACCGTGGTTGTTCAATATATTTATAGATGGGGTTGTAAGAGAAGTGAATGCGAGGGTCTTGGCAAGAGGTGTTGGGCTAAAAGATAAAGAAGCAAATACAAAGTGGGAGTTGTCACAGTTGCTTTTTGCTGATGACACTGTGCTTTTGGGAGATTCTGAAGAGAAGCTGCAGAGGTTGGTGGATGAATTTGGTAGGGTGTGTAAAAGAAGAAAATTGAAAGTGAATATAGGAAAGAGTAAGGTGATGAGGATAACAAAAAGAATAGGTGACGAAAGATTGGATATCAGATTGGAGGAGAGAGTATGGAGGAGGTGAATGTATTCAGATATTTGGGAGTGGATATGTCGCCGGATGGGTCTATGAAGGATGAGGTGAATCATAGAATTGATGAGGGGAAAAGGGTGAGTGGAGCACTTCGGAGTCTGTGGAGACAAAGAACCTTGTCCATGGAAGTAAAGAGGGGAATGTATGAGAGTATAGTTATACCAACGCTCTTATATGGGTGTGAAGCATGGGTGATGAATGTTGCAACGAGGAGAAGGCTGGAGGCAGTGGAGATGTCATGTCTGAGGTCAATGTGTGGTGTGAATATAATGCAGAGAATTCGGAGTTTGGAAATTAGGAGGAGGTGCGGATTACCAAAACGATTGTTCAGAGAGCTGAGGAGGGGTTGTTGAGGTGGTTTGGACATGTAGAGAGAATGGAACGAGACAGAGTGACTTCGAGAGTGTATAAATCTGTAGTGGAGGGAAGGCGGGGTAGGGGTCGGCCTAGGAAAGGTTGGAGGGAGGGGGTAAAGGAAGTTTTGTGTGCGAGGGGCTTGGACTTCCAGCAAGCATGTGTGAGCGTATTTGATAGGAGTGAATGGAGGCATATGGTTTTTAATACTTGACGTGCTGTTGGAGTGTGAGCAAAGTAACATTTATGAAGGGATTCAGGGAAACCGGCAGGCCGGACTTGAGTTCTGGAGATGGGAAGTATAGTGCCGGCACTCTGAAGGAGGGGTGTTAATGTTGCAGTTTTATAACTGTAGTGTAAAGCACCCTTCTGGCAAGACAGTGATGGAGTGAATGATGATGAAAGTTTTTCTTTTTCGGGCCACCCTGCCTTGGTGGGAATCGGCCGATGTGTTAATAAAAAAAAAAAATAATAATAATAATAATAATAATAATAATAATAATAATAATAATAATAATAAAAAATAAGATTCTGACCTGGACAATTATCGTTTCTTATATCCAGTTAAAAAATACAAAAAAATATAACAAATGAGGGAAAATAAAAGTACAACAAAAGCAGCTGCAACTACAAACAAAAGCCCAAACGACAAATCTGACCAAAAAAAATCTGCAACACACAGAAACAGTTAAAACAATAGCCTTAAAAAAACGTAAAATATCTATATAAAAAGAAGTACCCCATTTTTACATTTTTTATAAAGTAAAATTTACCTTCCCGCGAGTGAAAAAAAAAATCCCTCAGGTCGTTTGCTCAGCGAAAAAGAAAATTTGAGAAAAAATGAAAAAGTTTATTCCTCGGGCAAAAACTTCGGTGCTGAAGTTGACGTTAGCTTCAGAGATTCGATTTTGACCAAACCAGAAGAAAAAAAAAAACTGCCTCACCCACTCAGTGTAGTAGGTAAAATCCACGTATAGACTGATCAAGACCTAGAAAAAGACACTTATGTACAGATAAATGGCCTGATCTGTGCTGTCTTTTTCAACATATTGTCGGTATCATCATGCCATTTTTCAGTGATCAAGACGTCAAGGTAGCGTTTCGCCACGTGTAGTGACGACACGTTTCCTTCATGCCTTGATCCACGCATACGTATCACCATACCAGTTTCGCCAATACTTTAGAGCCTGGCAATGTTCAGGAGGGGAGCCAGGATGCCAGTTACGGGGTCTGGGTCAGTGGAATTGGAGCAACTCTAGCCTATTGGTATTTAATCTTATCATCTCTTGTTCCTTAGGCGCTGTCTGACCTCTACGGTTTTAGCACATCCCTGACTAATATAATAATAATAATAATAATAATAATAATAATAATAATAATAATAATAATAATAATAATAATAATAATAATAATAATAATAATAATAATAATAATAATAAATTATAATTACGCTGGCAAAGATGGGGGAGCACGAATCGTGTCCTAGAATATTGTCATTCTTTCCACACGAAAATACAAATTATGTATGTATATATATATATATATATATATATATATATATATATATATATATATATATATATATATATATATATATATAATATATATATATATATATATATATATATATATATATATATATATATATATATATATATATATATATAATATCCACCTTTTCCTCCTACGCATATACAGTTAACACCGTTTGCCACCATATATCAGCATCAAAAAAGTCATCAGCCTCTGGGACCTCCCATGAATGGTGTGGTCTTAGCCCAGGACTGAGGCTCGCGAGGTTAACTGCTCCTCTAGAGCTTCTTCAGTGGAAAATAGGAAATCCTTGCCAAGCTTAGAGTGAACATTCTCCCCAGCCGCCACCAGCTGTTATTGTTAATGATCTCTCTTATTTATCTTTTATTTTTGTACTTATCTTTCTTTTAATTTTATTTTATTTGTTTTTGGCTGTTGCTGTTTTTGTTTTTATTGTAATTGCTTCTCGTTTTCTTGTAGCTGTTTTGTCCTTATTGTTTTTAGTTATGTCGTTTTTATTTTAGTTGTAGTTATTGTACTTGTTACTCTGTTATATTTGTTGTTAATGTATTATTGTAGTTGTTGTACCCACAATTCTTGTAGTTGTTTTTGCTCTTGCTATTATTATTGCATTTTTTTTGGGCTTTTGTTATAATTGTAGCAGTTTTTTTGTTTTTCTTACTATATTTGTTGTTTATAGTGTTATAATTGTTGTAGTTGATTTTGCTCCTGTTATATTTGCTGTAGTTGTTATTGCTATTGTGATAATAGTTGTAGGAATTTTTTTCCTGCAATTGCTTTAGTTGTTTTTATTCTTGTTATAATTATTGTTATTGTTTTTGTTTTTATAATTGTTATAGTTGTTTTTCCTCTTGGCATATTTGTTGTAGTTGTTGTTGCTCTTGTTATAATTGTTGTAGTTGTTTTAGTTCTTTTATTTTTGTGTTTTTATATGTTGCTATTATTGTATTTGTTTTTTTTGTTAATTTTAGTTTCTGTTATTTCCGTAGTGCTCTCTCTTAACTGATATTGTAGTTGTTTCTTTTATTATTGTGCTTGCTTTTGTTCAACCTGTAACTGTGGTTTTTGTCGTTGCTGTTGTAGATTTTCTAAGTTTTTGTAGTTGTGATTTTTTCCTTGTAGTTGTTGTTCTTGCAATTACACAGTAGTTGCTTATATTTATATTGTTGTTGTTGTTATTGTATGTTTTTATTAATGTTTCACTTTTTGTTTATTTTATTGTTTATTTTATTGTTGTTTATGGTTATACTATTGTCGTCGAAGTTTGCTTTTATTATTATTTAGCTCTTTTTATTAGTTGTAGTTTTTTGTTTGTTTTTGTTATGTATTTGTAATGTTGGATATTTATTATTACCGTGGTTTTCACTTTTATTATTTTTACTGTAATTGTTTTTATTGATGTAGTTTATCTTGTTTTTACTGGTGTAGTTTTATTACTAATGTTGTAATTATCGTATTTTATTGCTGAAGGCATTTTATTACATATTGTTTTAGCTGTCGTTATGGCAGTTTTTTTTTATTGATGTTCTTTTAATTTTATTATTATTATTGCAATTTTTGTTAATGTTACCATTTTTACAATATTATTTCTGTGTTTATTGTTTTATTATTTTTTTTTAGTGTCTTGAAAAAATAGTTTTTAGATCTCATTAAGCTTTCTGCCTGATACCTAAGATAATGAAGCTTTCTGCCTAGTACTTAAGATCAAGCTATCTGCCTGTTACCTAAGATTATCTAGCTTTCTTCCTGGTATCTAAGATGATCTGACTTTCTACCTGTTTCCTAAGGTGATCTAGCTTTCTTCCTGCTATCTAAAATAAGCAAGCTTTCTTCTTGGTAAGTCTAATGGTCTAGCTATATATTTGGTATCTTTAACAATCTAGCTGTTTGTCTGTTTTCTAAGCTAACCTTACTTTCTAGCTGGTGCCTAACATGATCAAACTTTATGCCTGATCTCTAGTAATCTTGCTTTCTGTCTGATATATCTAATGATTTAGCTCTCTACCAAGGCCCTCTGAAGGAGGATTGCCAGGTTCTCTTGCAAGCATTTGTACAAGTCATAACCAGTGTACCGATTCCATACATTTCCTGCCATCCAAGATGACTTAATCGCCTCGTATATTCTCAGTTACCCTTTCTCCTCCATTTCATTCTGTCTCTCATAGTCCAGTTCCTCTTTGTGTTGCGTATCTCCTTCCCTCGTCTTTCCTGGCTCGTCTTAAGTGTTCTACACCTCGATCCAAATGGCAATAGCGAAGAAAGGACACGCGTTAAAAGCATGCTTTTATTGATCCATTAAAGGCTTGCGCATCAACGTGCCTTTTATTCACTGTCCCTACACCCCCGTCTCGTTCGGTTAGTCTTAAATATATTACATAGACTCCTTCACGTTTTTCGAGAGTTTAGGCTCTCATAAAAGCTTTAAAAAAGGCGAGTATATTTCGTCGCTGGTATATTCAGTGTGTTTTGACGAGCTGTGAACTAGATCAGTCTATTTTTCAGTTAATATATCACTGATAACAGTGTTCACGCGCTTCTGTTTATCTGTATGTTGCTTTGTTACGCTTGTGCGTATGGCGTTCAAAAATTGTGTTCAGCTGTGTATAGCTCTCAGTATTTTTTTATAGCTTCCTGCAGCGTTCACAAAACCTGTATAGCGTTCATAAAATTATATATATATATATATATATATATATATATATATATATATATATATATATATATATATATATATATATACATATTACATGCTTATAATGTTCATTTTTTTAACAAAGCATCGAATACAGTCATAATAGTCATAGTACAGTCAAATCGCATGTTTAGTCAATTCAAGTGAGATGTCCAATCAGTTCACTGGACATCTGCTCTCAACTAATCCATCGTCATAAGGTCCACCCAATCACAGAACCCAGTCTTCGCACTCATTAGATAATCAATTGCCAAAAACTGCCCATTTAAAACATAAGGCAGTTAAGCCTCAATTCAGAGAGGCCATTCAGTACACGCTGCCATTCACACCCGCATGCCTAATCAGAATACGTATCAAGGATGGGCTCCCACGAAACTGCATCTGCCCTGATTTGCATGCCAAAGAACTGCCCGAGAGATATCGCCGCGCAAGTCTCTCTCCCTCTCTCTCTTTCACCCTTTCACGCGGGCCAAGACGACTTGGGGAAATAAATACAGGAATCATGCTGACGGCTTCAGTGAAGCAGCTGAAAATTCGGCTCAATAAACGACCTGCAATCTAATTCTGGAAAGTTTAAGATCGGGTATTCGGCTGTGTCATGCCACTGCATCGGTTCACCGATTTCGTGGAATGGAAATATTTCAAAGGGGTTCGGATTATAATAACTGCGAAGGGGCAAGTCTTGATGATGGTAAATGACTCGTGATCCAAGGAATTGAAGTTTCCCTACTCCTTGGATCAATCCAGATTGTCTCCTGTTCCTCATTCGTTGTTTGAACCTTATGGGTTTTTTGCCTTACCTTGGGAATATAAGTCTAGCACCAGGTAGAATAATGTAATGATTATAATAAGAGTTCTTCACTCAATGTATGAAGTAGATCGATAATATTATTATTATTGTTATTGCTATTATTATTATTATTATTATTATTATTATTATTATTATTATTATTATTATTATTATTATTATTATTATTATTATTATTATTATTATTATTATTATTACTATTATTATTATTATTATTATACTATTCGGGGGGAAGCACTAAGCCTGTAAGGGTCACAAAGAACCTGGGAAAAGGGAGGTAATTAGTTGCGATCCAAGAAAGGAAATGATGCTCTTAATCCTTGGTTCAAGAGCCCTTCTCCAGCGTTCCTTGAAGAGTATCGGTGATCAAAGATTATTTTTTCTAAACTGGAGCCCTGGGAAATTTAGCGTCGCCCGTCTACCTGCAGAACAAATTTAACAATGCCCGTCTATCTGAAGAACAAATTTTAAGAAGATAGACATCAAAATCTGTTTGACTTTGAATTAAACTTATTTTAATATTTTTTTTTGTGTGTATAATTTGGTATTAGAATTCAAATAAATCTAATGTTAGATTCAGGAGAGACTCTGAAGTGAAATCTATAATCTCTCTCTCTCTCTCTCTCTCTCTCTCTCTCTCTCTTACACACACACACACACACACACACACACACCCATTGCTCCCGGTGGCAAAATAGAAAGACAGAAGTGCCTTAGATTGAAGATATTCATGAGATTTTATACAGTGAGGGCGGCGTAAATAGAACGTTACCATCGTTCCACCGTCTACGGCTTGGCTGTGACAGTCAGCACCCTGGCAAGATCAAAAATTGGTCATGCCTCTGGGGAGGTGTATTGATGAGGACCACAGCCTCCTTGGGTCAGCCTTTTATCCTTGTATTGGATTTGAGAGAAAATTAGATTGCAAGAGATTTGCATCTTCTCAGGGGACGAGGGTTGCCTGCGATAAGAAATCACCAAGTGACTCAGTCGAAGCGGAAAGCCTTACTTTTTTCAGGAAAGTAGACTGCTGTGTCGTGGCCCACTATAGGGCCTATGAATACAGTATTTGTTTCAGTGTTAGGAGATACCATCGTCTATAGGACTACACGATATTTGTTCATTCTTGTCGTGGCAATGGCTATCGACACCACCGTCCACAGCAGCACACGTGGTGGTTCCTTCTTGCAACGGGTCAGCAATAGGACCAACTGTACAGCTGTAAGGGTTATTACATGTCAGGGACCCGTGCCAGGCGATTTTTTCTCTCTGAACGAGTGCGATAACAATAACAGCGAAATAAAAAGGTCCTCTCTACGATTTCTCAGATGTTCTCAGCATTGTTGGAAGGCAAAAGACCTCCATATATCTGTAATATACAGACACTTAGACCAGAGCAAGCTTTTAATAAGACAACTTTTCGCTCATGAATCGAAAGTGACACTGAACGAAATGTCGTAACATTAATATGCTTTGTTATATTTTCACATTACCCAAAATGTTGTCAGTATGAGGTAGTCTCGTCTAGGTGCATTGAGTCAGGGAATACTTACGCTCTTATGCAAGGATGAGGTCGAGGGGCTAGAGGAAAGCCTCATCCAGCCGACACGGCTGAGATATGGGACTCGTATCAACGTGACTGCTCCTCGGAGGCGATTGCTTGTGTGACTGATGCTCCGCTGGAGGGTGTAACAAGAAGCTTCTTGAAATACCATAGACAGAGAAGCTCAGAAGCTCAGCTTCTCATATTAAAATTTTATTAATACCAACAATAATAATAATAATAAAACATAAACCACAATAATAAAAATAATCAAAACTATAGAAAACAACAACAATAGTTATAGCAACAATAATAATAATAAAAACAAAAATAACAATAATAATTATAATAGCAACAACAACAAAAGCAAGAGATAACCATTTCACAATCTCTTCAGCGGCGGTGAATTCCGAAATAAAAAAAAAGAGTGGTTCACGCTGCTTGTGTGGACGATTTGCATATCGCTCGGTGATATCCAGTGCCAGATCCGCTCCAATATTTTATCTGGTTGGGAGATTTTTTTGAGGGGGGGGGGAAGGGGTGAGTTTTTTTCTGTTATTGTTTGCCGTTTTGAAACATCTTGTTTGCAGTAGAGCTTTAAAAGGTCCTCTGGCAGGTTAGGTATAGTGCTTGTCGGGAGACGGGACAGTGTTTCCTGACACTTTTGGCCATCTGACCGAGGCCTTCCGCTGGCTTACCGGTCCGCCTCTTTTAAAGTCCTCTGGGATAAGGTGACGGGACGTGTTTCACGCCATCTTATTCATTATCAACCATTATCTTCACTAATATCATTATATGCGCTGTTTTCATCATCATCACGATCATGATTATCATTATCATAGTCGTTTTCGTTTTTACTGAATTCCTTCTTCTTCTTCTTCTTCTTCTTCTTCTTCTTCTTCTTCTTCTTCTTTTTCTTCTTCTTTTTTTTTTCTTCTTCTTCTTCTTCTTCTTCTTCTTCTTCTTCTTCTTCTTCTTCTTCTTCTTCTTCTTCTTCTTCTTCTTCTTCTTCTTCTTCTTCTTCTTCTTCTTCTTCCTCTTCTTCTTCTTCTTCTTCTTCTTCTTCTTCTTCTTCTTCTTATTATTATTATTATTATTATTATTATTATTATTATTATTATTATTATTATTATTATTATTAATTTTATTGTTATTATTATTATTATTATTATTATTATTATTATTATTATTATTGTTTTTATCATTATCATTTTTATTTTTATTATCGTTCTTATCACGATTGTTTTTATTATGTCTGATATCCACACCATCATCATCTCACCATCATCATCCTCACCATCATCATCCTCACCATCATGATCATCAACATTTTCTCATCATCAACCTCTTTTGTAATTACTAGAATTTCTCTTACTGTTACCTACCTCAATAATAACAACAAAAATATTACCAGCAAGGAAAATAATATCCTCGAGAATCATCCATCAGAAAAGTATCAAACTCACGATAGCAAATGTTCCCAAAATACCCTGAGAGCAAAACTAGAAGCCACTGAGGTGACTTTCAAGTGTTCTAGCTTGGCCCACTCGCCCTTATCGCCACCCGTCCTCCTCAGTTAAAAACATCTATTAAAAAAGGTCTTATCAATTAATGAATTTCGTTTCCGTTTCAATTTTCCCAACACGACGTGATTTCTGAAACTGGTTTCTTCTCACTTTCTTGTCGTTTGGTCACTGGGTTGTCCTTAATGAGTTCCACGACAGCTTGGTGAGTCAGTGTGGCGTAAGGGAGTAGGGAAATACATGGGAGTGTGAAAATACAGAAGAGTAGGAACATACATAGGAGTAGAGAAATGTATAAGAAGAGGGAAATATAAGGGGACAGAATTTATTTAGATTTTGCCGCACTTTATTGTGCATCCCATATCCATCCTGTGGATGGTACCACAAGAGCATTTGGATTCACAAAACGCCTTGGATTAGCAGACGTACTTCTGGATTTCCATCTACAATTTGTCTTATCCACTGCAAACAAATTTAGGATATTTGTTTACTTGACGTCTCTGATATCTTATTATCATTAATAAGGTACCTTAGCAGATGACATAGGCTTTTATACTGGATATTTTAATAGTCCTCAATAAGTGGACTATGAATGGAATTAGGAAAATACAAGGTCAAACATGGGAAGGACAGATAGCAGAGGATTGTAAAGTCTAAACCGAAGCAGTTTGCCAAGAAAGACAGTCTATTTCTAGATTAGCTTCTGTCAAGTATTATCTAGGTGTTTGAGGCAATGATAGTGAAGCAGGCTGATAGTTTAGGAGTGGCTGAGGAATGTAAGGTACTGTGATGTTTTGTATGACAGACTGAAGATAGATATTTTTCCTCAAGGAATTACTCTATTAATACTGACGTGCTTGTCCACTTTCTGTTCAATTTTTTGCTTATCAGCCGAGTTTAAAAAATATCGAACTTATTATATATATATATATATATATATATATATATATATATATATATATATATATATATATATATATATATATATATATATATATATATATATAAACCTGAGCGCTCTCATGTGCTTACACTCATGTCTTAGGAGGAATTGGAAGAAGAGGACATAGAAGCACATTTTATATGGTAAACACCGAGGTGATGCCTCACTCAGAGCAGGTGACGACTCTCCTGGTATGTTGCAGACTGCAGTCAAGTAAAACCTGAATTGATACCTGTAACCTGTTTAATCAAGACCCTGTATGATCAAGACCCAAGAGCAAGAGACTTAACCCCCAAAAACTAACCAAGGAAAGTAAATCTTGATTATCGAAGGTGGCAGTGAGATGCTCAGTGTCCATTTCGTAGATGCTTGACCAGGAGCATGTCTCTTAGCGGACGGAAGATCGAGTCTATATCACTCCTTTAGCTGAATAACCCGCATGGGCTTAGTGAGTGTAGGCAAATTGTTTCGATGACTTGAGGTGCTGTTGGAGTGTGAGCAGAGTAATATTTATGAAGGGATTCAGGGAAATCAGTTATCCGGATTTGAGTCCTGGAGGTGGAAAGTACAGTGCCTGCACTCTAAAGGAGGAATGTTGCAGTTTTTGAACTGTAGTGTCGGCACGCCTCTAGCAAGATTGTGATGGAGTGAGTGATGATGAAAGTGTTTCTTCTTTTTAGGATCACCCTCCCTCGGTGGGAAGCAGCCGATGTGTTAATAAAATTAAATATAATAATAAATAATAATAATAATAATACATTGAAACTGTTCAGGATAGGTGGGATGGCCTCCTCTATACTATTATATATTCTGTTGACGTATTCCTTCCTCCATCCTCCAAGACGGAATTCATTTCAGAAACGTTTCAAGCCCAACATATCCTTTCACTTTCTAAAGCTATTTCGTATTTCATGAAGCACTAAGCCCGTGAAGGTCATTTAGCGGCGGCTCGACACTCCGTCTGTTTATCCGTCTCAAGCCAGTCAAGCTGTAGGCAACGATTGAGAATAAACATGTCAAACTGACATCGATTTTATATAACAGGTCTGTTGCATTTTAAAACCTCTTCTAATAAATCGAACAAGCGTGTTTAGTGGTCAACGTTCTCAAAAAGCGGCATCACTACCTGAATTCTGTTTGAAGTTTCAACTATCCAATTTGTAATTGGAGCTAAGTATACCGTCCATTGCTTATCAAAAGTGAACAGGACGTGGAAAAATACGATTGTTTATGGCATTTCACTTGCTCTGCCTCTCTTAAAGAAAAATAAAGACAGGTAAAGAATCTGACATAAAGTGGAGAGAAAACGAAGAGGTAAGATATATGAAGAGATCCAGGAGAAAATCTCGGCCCATGAAATCGTAATGACACGATTGAAAACAAACCATACCACGGGTGGGGTTAGAACCCGCGATCAGAGAGTCTCAAAACTCCAGACCTTCGCGTTAGCCACTGGGCCAGCTAGCTTCAAAAAGATTCATCCAACTAGATATTGCTAACCAACTAGATATTGCTAACCCCAATATTTAATCCAGGCTACCTCGAGATACACCCATGGATAACCCAGGATTTAACCCTTTGAAGACAAACTATGTGAAGTGTAGATTCAAACTGAGTTATGTAAACAATATTGCTAAACGAGTTTTCATACTGAATATTTTCATTCTGTGTAGAACTTTATCAAGTCATGACCTGAAAAAAAAAAACTGCGCAGGGCGAAGCGTTTCCCTAGTAAAAGCTTTTTCAGTAGTGAGCCTTTTTGCCCTCTGCTACCTTACAAAACAGAGGGAAGCGGATAAATGATAAGAGGCACATGTAACGAAAATGATATATAGAGAAAAATGAAGTCAGATTCAATGATCGTCAGCCTCAAGGAACTACTCGAGAACCGGAAAATTGGTGAATAATTTACCGCTTTGATCCTCGATACCAATAATCCATACCTGCTTCTTCAAACACACTTTTCTGAAATTAAGTTCCGACAGAATTAAAAAAAAATGCAAAATTTCAGTCATATTTTCGTAATATACCGGAGTGAAGACGAAGAATCGTATGTCATTATTTTAAATATTATAGTTTTTATATCACAATGGTCTGGCAGAAGCTTATTTACTGGGCAAGCACTAGTACTATAATAATAATAATAATAATAATTATTATTATTATTGTCAATATCAAAATACAGGGTTTGATGAATGGGAGTTACAGTAATCAAGTTCGGCAAACTGTATATATATGTATATATATATATATATATATATATATATATATATATATATATATGTATATATATATATATATATATATATATATATATATATATATATATATATATATATATATATATATATATATATATATATATATATATATATATATATATATATGAAGACAACCACTATGAAAAATAGAGGAATTCAAGCGCTTGTGACTACTCACATTATCAAGGAACTATATAGTTCCTTGATAATGTGAGTAGTCACGAAAGCGCTTGAATTCCTCTATTTTTCATAGTGGTTGTCTTGCATATTTTGATATCACCTGATTACTGTGATCTTTTTGCATATATATATATATATATATATATATATATATATATATATATATATATATATATATATATATATATATATATATATATATATATATATATATATATATATATATATATGCAGTATAATCGCAGATAAGTTAGGGAAGGTGGGATGGAAATCTTTAGCTCAAGATCTTTCACACATCTCAGCGCGTCATCAGGAGCAATGAAACCTTGCATGAGCAGCATCTGGTAGACTGAGGGAAGTTATGTAGTCAGTGGAACCCCGGTGCTTGAACTTAATTGGTTCCTAGGTGGTGTTCGAACTGCAAAAAGTTCGATTTCCGAAACAGTATTTCCCATTCTTTAATTATCATCCTAAAACACTGGAGAATGTTTAGCGGACTATTCCAAAAAATTAGGATTCCAAGCGCTCTCGTGATTTCTCACATTATCAAGGAACTGTAAAAATAGAAGATAAACAGGAAAGCATATAAGGAATAGACTACATCTCGCAGTCACCTTACAACACATGATCTTTTAAAACAAAAGTTACTTGATAATGTGAGAATTCAAGAAATCACTTGGAATTCTATTATTTTTCAGTGGTTGTCTGCATATTGTGATATCACCTGTTTACTGTCATCTTATTGCGCGAGCACACACACACCCACACATCTGGACAGGCTGCAAGCCTGGTCCAGCAATTGGCTCCTGGAGTTCAACCTCACCAAGTGCAAAGTCATGAAGATTGGCGAAGGGCAAAGAAGACCGCAGACGGAGTACAGTCTACGGGGCCAGAGACTGCAAACCTCAATCAAGGAAAAAGATCTTGGGGTGAGTATAACACCAGGCACATCTGAGGCGCACATCAACCAAATAACTGCTGCAGCATACGGGCGCCTAGCAAACCTAAGAACAGCATTCCGACATCTTAATAAAGAATCGTTCACGACCCTGTATACTGTGTACGATATGCCCATACTGGAGTATGCAGCACCAGTTTGGAACCCACACCTAGCCAAGCACGTGAAGAAGCTCGAGAAAGTGCAAAGGTTTGCAACAAGACTAGTCCCGGAGCTAAGGGGTATGTCCTACGAGGAGAGGTTAAGGGAAATCGACCTGACGACACTGGAGGACAGGAGAGACAGGGGGGACATGATAACAACATATAAGATACTGAGAGGAATTGACAAAAAGGACAGAGACAGAATGTTCCAGAGATGGGACACAACAACAAGGGGACACAGTTGGAAGTTGAAGACTCAGATGAATCACAGAGATGTTAGGAAGTATTTCTTCAGTTACAGAGTGGTCGGGAAGTGGAATAGTTTAGGAAGCGATGTAGTGGAGGCAGGCTCAGTACATAGCTTTAAGAAGAGGTATGACAAAGCTCATGGTGCAGGGAGAGTGACCCAGTAGCGTCCAGTGAAGAGGCGGGGCCAGGAGCTATGACTCGACCCTTGCAACCACAACTAGGTGAGTGAGTACACACACGGTGGCCTGGTGGCTAAAAGCTCTCGCTTCTCGCACGGAGGGCCCGGGTTCAATTCCCGGCGGGGCGGAAACATTTCGAAGTGTTTCCTTACACACACACACAAACACATACAACAGGCCTAGTGTGCAATCGACATATGCCTAGGACAAAATGGTAACACACACACAGTATTTCTTCAGTCACAGAGTGGTCAGGAAGTGGGATAGTTTGGGAAGCGATGTAGTGGAGGCAGGATCCATTCATTGCTTTAAGAAGAGGTATGATAAAGCTCATGGCGCAGGGAGAGTGACCCAGTAGCGGCCAGTGAAGAGGGGGGGTCAGGAACTATGACTCGACCCCTGCAACCACAACTAGGTGAGTACACACACACACACATATATATATATATATAATATATATATTTATAATATATATATAATATATATATATATATATATGTATATATATATATATATATATATATATATATATATATATATATATATATATATATATGTAATATATATAATATATATATATATATATATATATGTATATATAATATATAATACTATATAATATATTTATATATAATATATATATATGTATATATATATATATATATATATATATATATATATGTATATAAAATATATAATATATTTATATATAATATATATATATATATGTATATATATATATATATATATATATATATATATATATATATATATATATGTGTGTGTGTGTGTGTGTATATGGATGTATTCGTACATAAAGCACTGTTAAAAGGAATCCCATCACTTAAAAAAATGAAAGGAAGGAATCTAATGCTTTCAACCCCTTTAAAAATGGAACACATCAAGAACAAAAACATTAAAGCAGCCAGGAACATTGAAACTCCCGCAACAAAAGAAAAAAACACAACTAGTTTTGAACCCCCATACTGAAACCAGAGCCTTGAAGAAGCTTCCAGCTGAGTATAACTGGAGTGAGATCCCCCGGCTTCTCCTGGATCCAGTACCAGTGTGCCCACATGGGGTTCAACACCACCCTCCTACTCCTCCACCTAATGCCAAGAAATATTTATCTTGGAAATATTACACTACTTAACTCCCCACTGTAATAGCTCCAAGGTAATATTTATGAGTCAGCGTGTCGGGTACACAGAGAGAGGCCGTCTTCTTGTTTACATATGACGCTATAAATAATAGAAAAAGGGGCCTTTATGGGAGGAATTGATATAATGCCTGGATCTTGATAATATATTGTTTTAGAAGATTATATATATATATATATATATATATATATATATATATATATATATATATATATATATATATATATATATATATATATATAGACATTTGTGTGTGTGTGTGTGTGTGCATTCTCAGGTCAAAACTATTGATGTTTACTCCCATTTTCTTACTTAGTACTAATAGTGACGAAGGAGGAAAAAGGTTAAATAATAATAATAATAATCTTCTACAAGTACATGTACAACGTTTACAGACCATAGCTGACATCAATGACATAATACTATTTAGAAAGTCCCTTGTAATGCAGAGCATTTCGGGCAAATTAGGTAAATTTTGTCACCAGGATGCGACCCACACCAGTCGACTAACACCCCAGGTACCCATTTTACTGGTGGGTGAACATGGACAGCAGGTATCTTAAGGAAACATGTTATAATGTTTCCATCCGTACCGGGGATCAAACCACGGACCTCAATGTGTGAGTTAAGTGCGCTAGCAATCGAGCTACGGGCCACCCCATAACTCCATAAATCTTCTCTCATTGCAGAACATCAACCATTTGTTACCTTAAGTCACGAAATAAAATGAAAAAAAAAATACAACATTAACTAACAACTAAAAATGGTTCAGAACGGACCGAAACGTTATATAAATTTTTATCTTCTAAGTATTGGTTATTTACGAACAGCGGACTCGCTAGCAGCTCATAAAAAAGAGCAATTAAAAAAATGACGAACAATCTGGGTGTCTGGGATTATTATTATTATTATTATAATCAAATAGAAGCGCTAAACCACAGGGGTTATACAGCTGGGTGTCTGGGAGGGACTTCATTAGCCAGAGTGGTGGCAATATGAGACGAGTTTACCGCTCCTTTAGGTCAAGTAGGTTTAATAGCAGTTTTTTTTTTTAATAGAGAATGAAAGCAATTGTGTTACGAGTGTGTGTGTGTGTGTGTTTGCCGTGCCGAATAGGTAAAATTGGTCAATTAACAAGAACTCGTTTAAAATTAAGTCCTTTCTAAAATTTTCTCTTATGCGTTTAAAGATACATTTTTGAATTTATGTTAATGTCAAAATTAATGATTTTGTACCAAAAGAACCTGAGAAAACGTATCTAACCTTATTATAACAAGCGCAATTTAATTTAGCCTATTTCACCTAAATATATTTTAGATAAGTTTACAATAATTTAATAAAAAACAGTCTCAATGAAATATATTTTTTTCGTTAAGTTCGGAATATATATATATATATGTATATATATATATATTAGACGAAGAAACACAGAATAGATGTAGAAAATTGTCATATATTTATTCACTCAGCTAATATATAAGGCCGTTGCTGTACCATAAGAAGCAAGACTTAGATATTGAGTCTAGATTCCAAGAGATTTAAGGAATTTATCTTCAATTACGAGAAGGAAATTGTGATAAATCCAGAGAAACTCACTAGAACTCATAAACCTCAGAGACGCTATGGTTCCAATACCTCAGGAGGGGAGAGTTCCCCTACCCTAGTGGGGAGTTCCCCAACCCTGGCGAGGGAAGTCCCTCAACCCTGGCGGGGGGGAGTTCCCCAAACCCTGCCGGGGAGTTCCCCCAACCCTGGCGGGGAGAGTTCCCCAATCCTGGAGGGGAGAGTTCCCCAACCCATGGTTTTTCAGGGATATCCAGTGGGGAAAGTTCCCCACCACACGAGCATAGATAATTCAAACAAAATAACAGAAAAGGGAATTTTTCCCAATATAGAATAACATACAAAAATTCTTATAGAAATAATTCTTCACCTAACATAAAAAAAAATTCAAGAAGAACCACAACAAATGTATAATAATAATAATAATAATAATAATAATAATAATAATAATAATAATAATAATAATAATAATAATAATAATAATAATAATAATAATAATAATAATAATAATAATAATATTGGCAAATATTTATATTCAACAATATCTATAGTAATAATACAAATCATTTTTATTATTATTGTTAATAGAATCTTTATTTTTTTTAACTTTCCTATTAACACTAGCATCCTTTTTTATAATAATTTTTAATTTATTATCATTAATAATCATTATTTCCATTTTATTAATTTTATTCTTATCTTTAATTTTGGTCTTTCAAAAATATCAATGTCGTTTTCTACATCACTAGACATTAAATCTATATCATAATTATTATTATAATTATAGTTATGATATCCATCATTAATCAAATTATAATTGGAAAATGAAATATACAATGAACATTTTGAATATTTGTGAACCATCAGATCCCCGGTTCGAACCCCTGAATTTTATTTGATAATTTAAAAAAGGCTCAGGGAAGAGGTTACATCTTGAACCTCTGATTGTGATTCCCATTAATAAGCATACCTGATTTACTCCCAGTCAGTCAAGAGTGCTAATCAGTCATTTGTGTTCGTCAAGCTGATTGTCTCGTGCCTATGAGGAGAGATGTCAGCCAATCACCGACGTCAGAAATGCCTGGCTGATTGGGCGGACGTGTCAGTTAAGCAATTAGGAAGTACGTCTGTATGTCAATATAGTCTGATGAATTGTCTAGGTGTTTGAGGAATTCATTTTGAGTGTGTGTGTGTGTTAAACGGTAAATTCTCATTAGTCATTTAGGGCAAGGGATGTTGGAGGCTCGATCCTCTGTTCGCTGATCGTGATAGAGATGCACTTCTCTCTCAGCCAGCCACTCTACGGGAAGAGTAAATAATACCCTAGAGAATGCTGAATACTGCTTCTACGAGATCTAAAATGTAAAGCTAAAATCATTATGACTATCACGTTACTTTCTACGACCTTAAAATCATTCATCGGGGATACTACAATATGTCTCGCGATACCATATGTAGACTGTAGATTGTATTTCATGAAATGCTAAACCAGTGGGTATTTCAGCGTATAGAATGGGCAGTTTGATCCTCGGTCCGGTAAACACGGCTCTGGTCTCTGATCAGCCAGGATGTTCGACATCTCCCTGCCAGATGTACTGAGAGCATTCCTCTCCAGTGGTGGCAAACGGAGGCATCTAAGTCACTTTTACTGTTTGTTTTGCTGGTGGTTCTTCAGTTTAGACTCACCAGTGACCATCGAGGTTTTCTTAAACATTAGCTAAAATCTTTTTCCAGCCCTGCACGTGTCTCTCGTGCATACCTCCCTTTCCCAGCCCTGCACGTGTCTCTCGTGCATACCTCCCCTTTCCCAGCCATGCACGTGTCTCTCATGCATACGTGACCTTTACCAGTTCTGCAACTCTCGCTCAAGCTTACCTACAATCACCTGACATCTTGATTCCTCTCTATCAGGTGATGCCAAATTCACTGACCTCTTGAGCAAAAATCAATGATGTACCATCAGCTACCTAGTCGTCATGCGACCTTTAACAGGCAAGGACAAGACCCTACCAACCTCCTAACAAGCTAATTTCAAAGACGTAATAACCTCGGTCATCTTCAGAAAAATAGAAAATCCGTAATTAAACAAAAGGTGAATGGAGATATTCTTTTATTAACACATTTATTTCCCCAACAATTTATGTTTACATAACTGGAAAAGGTCATTAGAGATAGATTAAACAAGAAGCGTGAAATTTTTACTATTAAATTTACTATTAAATAATCCGTACTTAGATTAGAAGAATTTGAAAAGTATTTAATAAATCGCTTTAATTTAAAAAAAAAATGTTCGAATCATAAATTTTCTCGCCTTAATATAAGTAAAATCTATAAACTATTTAGTAAATCTGCTTCAGATTACCGAAAACCTTTAAATGCAATTTACGAAGAACCAAAATCAATCATCACCCAAAAACTCGTTGTCTACTTTCCTGTTTCACAAATCACACTTTCATCAAAATCAAAATCAATATTATTTTTTTTATATTCAAAATAACATCATACGTACTACAGTATTTCTGCCCGAAATGTTGTGCATTCTGGGTATTTTCCGCTTTAGTGATCTGCTCATTTTTTTTTTTTTTTCACGTTTTCTCAGCTTCTCCCCAGCAGTACACACTTAATATTCTAGCCCCTCTGCCTACCACAACAAATAATAACGAGGCTAAACAAGCACTCGGCAAGTCCCCTTCCCAATCAATACCCAGACTGCTACTCCATTACCTAGAGTTCTCTCTCTCTCTCTCTCTCTCTCTCTCTCTCTCTCTCTCTCTCTCTCTCCTCTCTCTCTCTCTCTCTCTCTCTCTCTCCCCGTCTCTTTCTTTTACCCAGGGTTTTATACTTTTAGATTAAGGTTTCCTAACTTTATTTACAAGCTAAGAGCTGTTACCTACATCAGCTCATTTTAAAGCCTTTTTATTGTTATGAAACATACAAATAGGGAACAGGATGAAGTTCCAGACTCAAGTCATCCTAGGAATAAAGGAAGTGATGTTCTTGAGAAGGGTACAATCAGAGAGTAGTTGCTGTTTGCTGCCCGTCTTGTTGTGTAAAAGTTCACTTTTCACTGCCCTCGGAGTGGAGCCTAGTGTGGTACTTTGACAATATCGGACTTGTACATAACAGTAAGGCCACCCACATCCCTCTGCAGTTGAACACTGCTGAAATGACAGATCTGTCCAGGCTGGGTCCAGGTGAGAAATGAGTCGTCTTGCTCTGTTCTCTATTCTTTCAAGAAGCCGAAGATGAGACAGAGGGCAGGCAGTCCAAGAAAGTGGAGCATACTCAAGGTATGAGTGTACTTGTGCCTCGAACAGAATCTTGCAAACTCTACTGTCGATCAGATGCGTGATACGTCTAAGCGTTGTAAGCTTCTTGGCCGCTTTTTGCACGATTTACAACGTGGTTCTTCATAGTCATCTTTGAATCAGATTTCACCCCAATGATATCTACTTCATCCCGGGTACCAATATTTTCCTATTCCTTCTTACCACTGCTCCAGCATTATCATGGAGACTAGGGACCATGATATCTCTCTCTCTCTCTCTCTCTCTCTCTCTCTCTCTCTCTCTCTCTCTCTCTCTCTCTCTCTCTCTCTCTCTCTCTCTCTCTCTCTCTCTCTCTCTCTCTCCCTCTCTCTCTATCCCTCTCTCTCTCTCTGGGTCTCCACCCAACACAAACTTGGTCTCATCTCTCAGCCTCAGACAGCCTCCACCCATGACCCTTCTCACGCAACCCATTTCTTTCTTTCTTTTACCCAAGCCTTCCTTCCTTCATCCACAGACATTCAATTACACACACACACACACACACACACACACACACACACATTGGTCGAAGTATTCATCATGTATTCTTTCTCTAAATTGTTGTTTTTAATATTTTATTCACCTTTCTTTTCATCTTTTCTCGTTGCCTCTTGATAATCGCTCAAGAGGTGTGGAATAGGAACTGAGGTTACTGGGAGAGGTAGTTCTGTGAGGATTTTCCTGTGTCCCAACTGGTCAGAGGTACTAGTTTTGTACACTGTTTGATAGCTGATCATGGATTCATATGTCTGTTCCTCTCTCTCTCTCTCTCTCTCTCTCTCTCTCTCTCTCTCTCTCTCTCTCTCTCTCTCTCTCTCTCTCTCTCTATCTATCTCTCTCTCTCTCTCTCATAAGAACGTAAGAATGGAGGAACACTGCAGAAGGCCTACTGGCCCATACAAGGCAAGTCCTTATCAAAACAACCACTACCCAAAGCTACCCAAGAATTTACTCCTGTACCCACGACACCAATCAAACCCAGCCCATCCCACTCATATATTTGTCCAATCTCTTTTTAAAGCTACCCCAAGATCCCAGCCTCTATCACCCTATCACCCAGCCTCTATCGCCACGCATCCACAACTCTATTCGAAAACCAGTACTTACCTATGTCCTTTCTAAATCTAAATTTATCCAACTTAAATCCATTATTTCTGGTTCTCACCTGGTTCGACACCCTCAGTACTTTATTAATATCACCTTTGTTTATGCCAATCATCCACTTATACACTTCGATGATATCTCCCCTCATTCTACGTCTCTCCAGAGAGTGGAGATTCAAGGCTCTAAGTCTGTCTTCATACGGAAGATTCCTTATACCGTAAATTATTTTAGTCATTCTTCTATGTATGTTCTCCAATGAGTCTATATCCATCCTGTAGTAAGGAGACCAAAACTGAGCGGCATAATCCAAATGAGGCCTCACTAGTGATGTATAGAGCTGTAAAATAACTTTTGGACTTCTGTTACTTATACTTCTTGAAGTACTTCTTGAAATAAATCCCTCTCACTTCCCATGCCACTTCTCTCATCTCTTCTCCCTCTTCTCCTTCCATAAATCGTCTCCCTCAATCTAGCTTTTTTTTCTTTCCCTCTCTGCTATGTGAAGTATCCCCTCACTCTCTCTCCTCCCATTCTCTCACACATTCCCTCTCTCTTCCTCACTCCTGTCTACCTCAGCCCCTCCCCCTCCCTCACACCCACTCCTTCAACCTAGATTCTCCCTCATCTCGCACCCCCTCCTCACCCTTCCCCCTCTCACACCACTTACCTATCCCTTCTTAACACCCTCTCACTTACTACTCCCTCATCTCTTCCTCTCTCACCCTCACCTCCATCCCTCTGGAAGAGGCCCACACATGGCAATAACCCACAAGTTGAAGGTGCTGTCAAATTATGTTGTTGGTGAATTTCCCACAAGCATTTACCGTGTGTGTGTGTGACAAACTCGGGACAGCGTGTGTAGCATACGTCACACAGCCTGGGAAAACACGCCTCGCAGCCGGATTTATCGCCCGTTCGCCTAACTAACGACGAGAAGAAGCGGATTAGAGGTGCGGATTTATTTAGATGAACGGCGGCTGTACCTGTACAGACTCGCTGGAACAAGAGGAAAAAAGAGGAAGGCCGGAATGAGTTATGCTCAGGTGTATGTATATTCAGGCGGATTGTGGAATGTATGCTTCGTGAATGGAGGTATATATGTATACTTTAGGGGGAGTACATGCATTTTTATAGGACAATAAGAAATTCATGGATACTTGAAGATATATGTGTATATGGTAGAGGCATGTATATGTATATTTAAAATGAAAATATATGAATACTTTAAAGGATAAACATGAATGGTGCTAGTGTATGTGTGTGTGTGTGTGTGTGTGTGTGTGTGTGAGTATGTGTGTGTGTGTGTGTACTCACCTAATTGCACTCACCTAATTGTGGTTGCAGGGGTCGATTCGTAGCTCCTGGCCCTGCCTCTTAACTGATCGTTCCTAGATATACTCTCTCTCCCTGCTCCATGAGCTTTATCACCTCTTCTTAAAGCTATGTATGAATCCTGCCTCCACTACATCACTTCCCTGACTGTTTCACTTCCTGACAACTCTATGACTGAAGAAGTACTTCCTAACATCCCTGTGACTCATCTGAGTCTTCAACTTCCAGTTTTGACCTCTTGTTGATGTGTTCCATCTCTGGAACATCTTGTCTCTGTCCACCTTGTCGATTCGTCTCAGTATTTTATATGTCGTGTGTGTGTGTGTGTGTGTGTGGTGTGTGTGTGTGTGTGTGTGTGTGTGTGTGTGTGTGTGTGTGTGTGTGTGTGTGTGTGTGTGTGTGTGTGAAAATTACAAAGGGTCACGCTTGGAAAGAACCAGAACAAGCGAACACAGATGAATACTTAATTACAAGATGAAACACATATAAATGTTCAAAAAATTCATTAAGAATTAGGTTAGTAGCGAATATGAATGAAATAAAGGGAATCAAAGAGAGAAAGAGGCTTCAACCATTCATTAGTTTCAGATTATTCCTTCCTACAACACCAAATTCTTTCCATCGTTCAGTTTGATCGAGATATTCATTATTTGATTTATAAATACCATGGTTATTTTCGCAGTTCGGTCCACGTCCTTTGTTAATTAGTTATTTTCACGACATGGCGAGATTCATCACTGGTAACCAGAGGCAACAGTTGTAAACACAGAAAAAAGTCAATTTAGAATCAAATTCTGCGCAGAGTGGTGGAACAATATAATGAATTAAAAACAGGTAAGTGCTACATCCAGTGAAATTTACTCCCCCAAATATTTTTTGATAAATTATTTACTTAGGGGAGGACACCAGGAGCAGAGATCTGCTAACGTAGCTACAAACTGGTGATCACAAATAAGCATTTATGGGAATCATTGAAGAATGAGACATTTGGGAATCTTTATTGAAGAAACGTTTCGCCCCACAGTGGCTTCATCAGTCCAGTACAAAGAAGAATGGTAGGAAAAAAAAGGAGCGGTTTTGAGAAAATCTCTCAGTCTGGAATCGATGTGTTCACATAGATTCCAGGCTGAGGGACTAATTAGTCAAATTCCTCCTCTTTCTTCTACCATTCTTTGTATTGGACTGATGAAACCACTGTGTGGAGAAAAGTTTCACCAACACAAATTCCTATATGCAGCACAAGTCTCATTCTTCCACTGATCCTGTAGTTCGCACTGACCAAATGCACACAACATAGATCTGGGTTGCAAACTGGAACCATAAACATAACGAGGGTGCGCTCCTGTGTGTCTTCATTAGTTGTGGCCACCACAACAGTGTATTTCAATATTACTGCATGAGGCATGGCAATGAGTTGGGCTCAGCTGCTTCCAAGAGAACGCCACACCTCTGCTGAGTCCTAATTGTTTCTTGAAGACGTGTGTAAGAGCTTATTATTATTATTATTTTTATTATTATTATTAGTAGTAGTAGTACTGGTGGTAGTAGTAGTGGTGGTGGTGGTAGTAGTAATAGTAGCAGTAGTATTTTGTACTATCTGTAATAACAATAGCAGAATCAGTAATAGTAATACGAGCAGTAGTAGTAGTTGTTGTAGTGGTAGCAGTAATAGTAATAGTAGTAGAAGTAATAGTAGTAGAAGTAATACTAGTAGTAATAGTAGCAGCAGCAACAGCAGCAGCAGAAATATCAGTTGTAGGAGTAGTATTAGTAGCTATAGTAGTACGAGTATTAATATTACAATAATTATTATAACTTTTATTATATTTACCAAAAAAACACTAAAAGTGTCAGGAAGCTCTACTTTTATATATGGTTATACAAACAATTTCTGATGATTTTTACCAATCTATATTCCACGACACAAAAAAAAAATCTTTATTTTTAAACCGTGGTTGGAATCCCAGCTCCGGGAAGCCAATGAAAGCTGAGCAACGAATAAAGCACCGATAAGCCCTCACACACACACACACACACACCACAAATAGGTGAGTACACACACACACACACACACACACAAGCCTGGTGCCCCGGGGTATGGGAAAACATCGTCTAGTTCCGGCTAGGCGCCCATACTTTTTTGGGGTCTGGCTCCGTGGTAAAGTACTGTGGACTCTGATACAGAATTGCAGGTTCGAGTCCTGCTGTGGACGTAGATACAATGTATATATATTTATATATATATATATATATATATATATATATATATATATATATATATATATATATATATATATATATATATATATATATATATATATATATATATATATATATATATATATAGGTGTGTGTGTGTGTCGTTGCGAATAAGCCAAGCCAGGATTTTAGGTTTAAAAACCAACGATCATATTGCCCAATAAGCTATAAGCCGAGTGAAAATATGTGCATGCAATAAATCCTCGAAAATCAGTCTGAACATAACGACAATGTATATATCATTGATTTTTAATTACTATTAAATCAATTTAAACTGACCTAAATAGTTAGTTCTGGTGCAAAATTTTAATATTTTTCCCCCACAAACGCATAAGAGAACATTTGTAAAACGATCTACTTTTAGGGAAATTTGTCCCAATTAACTAACTTGGCATATTAAGTCACTATACAAACACGCCCGCCCACACGCACACACATACACACACACACCCTGTACGTCAGGCCCATACTAGAATATGCAGCACCAGTCTGGAACCCACACCTGGTCAAGCACGTAAGGAAACTAGAGAAAGTGCAAAGGTTTGCGACAAGGTTAGTTCCACAACTCAGGGGTCTGTCTTATGAAGAAAGGTTGAGGGAAATAGGACTAACAACACTGGAGGAAAGAAGGGTCAGAGGAGACATGATAACGACATACAAAATACTGCGGGGAATTGACAAGGTAGATAGTGACAGGTTGTTTCAGAGAGGGAACACAGATACAAGGGGACACAACTGGAAGCTGAAGACTCAGATGAGTCAAAAGGATGTCAGGAAACACTTCTTCAGCCACAGAGTAGTCAGGAAGTGGAATGGACTAGAGAAAGATATAGTGGAGGCAGGAACCATACATAGTTTTAAGACAAGGTATGATAAAGCTCATGGAGCAGGGAGAGCAGAGACCCAGTAGCAGACAGCGAAGAGGCGGGGCCAGGAGCTGAGACTCGACCCCTGCAACCACAATTAGGTGAGTACAATTAGGTGAGTACACACACAAACACACACACACAAACACACACACACACACACACACACAGCTTTAAGAAGAGGTATGATAAAGCTCATGCGGAAGAGTGACCAAGTAGCGACCAGTGAAGAGGCAAGGCCAGGAGCTATGACTCGACCCCTGCAACCACAACTAGGTGAGTACACACACACACACATTATATATATATATATATATATATATATATATATATATATATATATATATATATATATATATATATATAAATGTCGTGCGATTAGGTAAAACTTGCTATTTTGGCTTAAATAGCAACGCTCTTTTTGCCATATAAGACAAGTGAAAATTTGTGTATGCAATAATTTCGCCAAAATCATTCTGAACATAACGAAAATATATATTTCATTGTGTTTGTTTATTATTAAATTAATGTTAACGTATCTAAAACATATTTAGTTTGGTTAGGCTAAATTAAATTGAGCTTGTTGTAATAAGGTTAGGTAGGTTTTCAAAGTTTCTCTTTGTACAAAATTATAAATTCTTACATTAACATAAATGAAAAATATATTCTTAAACGTATAAGAGAAAATGTTAGAAAGGACTTAATTTTAGATGAGTTCTTGCTAATTGACCAGTTTTACCTAATCGGCACGACATATATATATATATATATATATATATATATATATATATATATATATATATATATATATATATATATATATATATATATATATATATATATATATATATATATATATTAGTTTTAATGAAGAAATTACAATTTCTTAGTTTATAAGGTCAAAGAAGCTTCCCTCTTAAAGTCAATGTGTTTTCAACAAAGGATGATCAAGAGTCTGTGTAAAATATTACTAATTAAGAGGATCGTGTAGTGTTAAGGCCGTCTTGGTGAGTGTCAGAGGTGAGTGACACGGACATGAACATGGGTGAGTGCCTGAGGTGAGTGACACGGTCATGGACATGGTTGAGTGCCTGAGGTGAGTGACACGGACATGGACCAGGGGGATGAGAGAGTGCCGTACCGTAATGTCAAAGAGGGATCTAAGGGACTAATAACCCAGGAATAACGTCAGGAAGCAGGACTAGTGTCTCCTGCCACTTGAGCTTTTAGTCATCTGACCGAGGCCTTCCACTGGCTTACCGCTCTTGGATAATGCTAACAGATTAGGTAAGGTTTGTCAGGAAATAGGACAAGTGTTTACTGATTAGGATCTTAGTCATATGATGACCCAGAACCGGAGCTTTTGGTCATCTGATCGAGGCCTTCCGCTGGCTTACCGGTCCATCTATTTAAAAGTTTTGGTCATAGTTATAAACATTTAGTAAAAGAAATATACTCGCAGCGTCAATAAATACATTCAATATACAAAAAAAAAAAATTATTTCTTTCTAATTTTTATTTATGCAAGATATCTTAGCTAAAGTTTTAATTATTTTATAAAATAATATGGTAATATGATAGTCATGATTTGTATGTTTTCATATATGATTTATAATACATGTTTATTAAGAAGTTCGGTGATTAATTTTTCTCGAAAATATTAATATTTTTTATGTCTACTCTCTAGTTGATGATAATAATAAAAATAAAAACATTATTATTATTATTATTATTATTATTATTATTATTATTATTATTATTATTATTATTATTATTATTATTATATATAGTAATATCAACAACAACAATAATAATAATAATAATAATAATAATAATAATAATAATAATAATAATAATAGACAAAATATGATTATATTCATACTTCGTATTTATTGAGGGAATCCGTAAATAAACCAATTAAAAAAAATGTCGAAAGAAACACTATAGATAAAAAATAGTGATTTTCTATCATTATTTCTACAAATAAACAGATACAAACAAACAACACGAAATGCATATTTATTTTCTGCGTAAACAAACAGATGTTCACAGGTAATACGAAAAAAAAAGAACTGCGTAAAAAGACTTGTTTAAGCTCTACTAAACAAGAGCCAAAAAAACATTAATTTTTTGCACACTTCTGTGTGCAAAAAAATTAACAGTGGGGCAAAGAAAGGCAATTTTCTACAAGGATCTGTGTCAATAAACATCGCCGCAAAATTACTAAAATAAAAGTCTTCCGGTGAAAAATTCCTTGTTATCGTTCGGTTGAAAATTTACGGTTTTCTGTGTCGTAATTTTCATTCCCCAGAACATTATTCTTTCGCTTTTTCTCATTTTCTTTGCACAAAATAGAGCGAAATACAAACAGCTAACATTCATTTCAACGCTCGACCTGGAAAGGGTTCGAATAAGAGAGAGAAAAAAAAGAGATACAGACCAGCGTATTTGAATTGCTTTTGTATTCAATGGGATGCGCTAAAACCGTAGCGGGTTATAGAGGGTCTGGAGGAGTGGGAGGTAAGCCGGTTTGAAAGGAGGGTTGGGGTAGGATAGCTCCCGTTCCCTGGATCAAAACACCCCCTTTAAGCATAAAGGGTATGAGAAAAGTGGATTTGAGAGACCTTCATGCGTCCCTCCAGGGCCTCGGTGAGGATCTGTTGAACAGTTGCAATTATGCAAATCATGCAATAACATGCAAGGTAAATTCGCCAAAATCTAATGAGCTCTAGAGTTTATCCTTAATAATCCTCATACCACAGTTTATTAAAAAAAAATTTGATCAGATAGCGAGATATCTGCGCAATAAAGTATTTGTTTTTGGGCTGCATAGTTGCGGGCTTATGCAGACTCGCTGATACTGTGTTAAAATATCACCCAATTTTAATCAGGTCAGTGAGCAATATCTGTAGAAGGAAATCTGTTTTCTTATACATGTGCTCGTAAGCAAGCAAGAAAGCACACACATGCACACGGATATACAGGTACACACGCGCACACACACACACACACACAGCATTGCTGAAGCCTCCATGACGTTCAAATATATATCTTTATGGGACCAGGTCGACCCAGGCAACTGATAAACACACACACACACACACACACACACAAACTCAACTTGACGACACTGGAGAACAGGAGGGATAAGGGGGACATGATAACGACGTATAAAATACATAGAGGCATTGACTAGGGGGACAGGGACAGAATGTTTCAGAGATGGAACACAGCAACAAGGGCACATAGCTGGAAATTGAAAACTCAAATGAATCATATGGATGTTACGAAGTATTTCTTCTTCTTTAGAGCTGTTAGGATGTGGAACAGTCTGTAGAGTGATGTAGTGGAGGGTGGATCTATACATAGCTTTAAGAAGAGGTATGATAAAGCTCTTGGAGCAGGGAGAGAGAGAACCTACTTGCGACCAGCGAAGAGGCGCCCCGCCTCTTCGCTGTGACTCGACACCTGCAATTATATATAAGTGAGTACATTTGAGTGTACACTGTACACACACACAGGCAAGGTTGAACCGTAGCTACGGTACAATAGTTACAACAACAACACACTGCGTGATCTACTCCTCACCATAATCGTCTTAATAAGTGACCCTAAGACATTCTCTCGTCAGTCAGTGTCTCGAGATATTTGTTTGCGAGTTACAAAGGTTTGCCAGTAATGTTGTTATCGTCACCGAGAAGCGCTAAATCCGTATGGGTCACACAACACCTGGAGAATGGAACGCACTTAGTATATCAG
This sequence comes from Cherax destructor, assembly GCA_009830355.1. NCBI lineage: Eukaryota > Metazoa > Arthropoda > Malacostraca > Decapoda > Parastacidae > Cherax > Cherax destructor. The sequence continues at coordinate 299,810 of WNWK01000641.1, forward strand.
TGATATTATATGCCGACAAATATGTTCGTGAAACACTTAACGAGAAGACGTTTCGACCACCGGGAATTTTATCAATGCGTCCCTGGTGAGCGAAACGTATTCTTAATAAATGCGACAAACCACATATGTCTTAATCACATACCTGAAAGCAGTTAGATTTGATCCGAGGAAGATTAGCTCCAGTTCCTTAGTCAAGAGCTTTTCCGAACCATTAATGGCCCTTCAGAAGGGTCGTACATACTGTAACAATGTTAATCGAATAGAGTTGATGATGTCAACGTTTCTATTTTGCCACAAAGAAGTTAAGAAGTTTGACTGTATATATCTGGCCACCTTTTCTACCCAAAATTATCTCATTAAAATGTTCTTTGACTGTTAAATCCATAGATGAAATGTCAAGAAGTGTGCGCGTTGAAGAGAACAGATACCGTTTACCACATTAATAAACGACTGTCAGACTGTCCAACAGGCAAAGAGACTTTAAAGTTTGTCATATTTTTTGTAGTTGGGAGGTGACAGACAGGCAGACTTGCTGATGCGTCACACCCTATGAGACGCGGAGAGACAGGCAGGTAGCATGGCTTGTTATTCTGTCACACCCTGTGACTTTAGGGAAGAGAGGCAGGCATCATGACTAACGAAATCGTAATGACACGATTGCAAACAAACCATACCACGGGCGGGGCTTGAACCCGCAGTAGAGAGTCGTAAAACTCCAAACCGACACGTTAGACACTGGGCCAGCTGGCTACAATAAGATTCATCCAACTAGGTATTTTTTTTTAGAGGCAGGCAGTGTGGCTTGCCAGTCTGACTCACCCTATAACTGGGGAGATATAGGCAGGCAGTGTGGCTTACTATTACTTGACACCCTGTGACACCCTGTAATACCATGTGACACTCTGTGAAGTTCATGGGCTGCAACACTTCTATGTTCTCCCTCACCTCTATATGGGAATGAACATCTCTGATGAATTCAGCTTGCTGGCCTATTTTCTGTTCATAAAAGACTGATTGATCAGACGGGAATGGATTGCTCTGAATTCACGACTTATTCAAATTCCTGCAGAGAAGCCATACTACTGCTGGGCCACCAATGGTCCACCTGCATCGTTCTGCATCGATTTCTGGAAGGCCCTCCGCTCTCCACCTCCCTCGACAGATGCATTATTCTGCTCGTGTGCGGGTCTGTAGGGAGCTTGGAAAAGCAGTTTGCAGTCTTATTTACACACAGAAATATCCCTGGGTGAATTTGGCTGCGGCGGAAGGATGAATTGTAATGAAGCATAGTGTGACGAAACGCTGCGACTAAACTGTGACGAAACTGTTGAGACTACGTTTCGATCTATGTTGAAGTTTTTAGGATAAGACTTGATAACTTAACTTCAGTTGGCAGAACGCCATTTGGTGTCTATATAGGTTACACTTGCTTTACTGGTGCATCAGTCAATTCATAGTTCTTATGGTGTTCTTCAAGCAGTTTAGGAAACGATATCTCGAGCCGAGCGCCTCCAAACTGGACAAAAATATTTTGTTTCGAATGGGTTTTGACCAACTCTCACTGGATCTATTTTATAAGTGCTTTCAGTCGCTAACCACTGGCCCTTGCCAAGGAATCAGGTGTTACACTCTCCACATACACAAATTTATAACATTAGTTATTTATTAACGGAGATTCTTGCCACTTGGATGGCTAGATCCGTATGGCATAAGTGGTGATGATAAGTGGTACTGATTGTTCTTATTAGATGAGCGCGATTTGTCTTTAGTTTGGTTGGTCACAGGAAAGTTTTCTTCTAACTTAAAACAGACACTGAATACTGGAGCAGGGGAAAGAACTAGTACTGTAAAAATAAGACAGAAAGTCTCAAGCTTTCTTAGTCTCTAACATGGATATTCATACCGGGAGCATTATTTCTCTGAGGTCTGGAGAAATTTAATCTTACTTTATTTGTACACTATTTAATTTACAACCGAAGTATTGTTATCCAACCTCAGCTTATTTCTAGAGTCAGCCCTATATAAGGTATGCTACCACCCTTTCAGAATGCAACCCACAACAGACGAAAAACACCCAGGTATCTATCTGCAGCTAGGTGAACATGGGTAGCATGTGCTAGGAAAGTTGTCCGTAAGTCCTGACTCGCCCAAGACATGACCACTGATCGAAGACATGACCACTGATCGAAGACATGACCATTGATTGAAGACATGACCACTGATCGAAGACATGACCACTGATCGAAGACATGACCACTGATCGAAGACATGACCACTGATCGAAGACATGACCACTGATTGAAGACATGACCACTGATCGAAGACATGACCACTGATTGAAGACATGACCACTGATCGAAGACATGACCACTGATTGAAGACATGACCACTGATCGAAGACATGACCACTGATCCAAGACATGACCACTGATCCAAGACATGACCACTGATCCAAGACATGACCACTGATCCAAGACATGACCACTGATCCAAGACATGACCACTGATCCAAGAGCTGTTTTCATGGCTGTGGTGTTTCCACGTTGTCTCTGCGAATTACTGCATGACTTTACGTATGCCATGTTCTATATCATTGTCCCCAAGGCAACCCGGGACTGCCAGGGCACTAACTTGGCAGCTTCCACCGAAGTATCACGAGAAGCATTGACTGCATTTTTAATTGTTTCTTATTCACAACTGCTTTCTCATCGCAGATCTCTAAACGCTGTACATTTATCTCGCTTTCCACCCTCTCAATGTTTGTCAAATCTGAAAAATATTTTCTCTATCCTGATACTTTGGAAACATTATGACGATGATTATTATTAAAATTACTGTTGTTACTACTGTTTTTATTCTTGGATATATATATATATATATATATATATATATATATATGTATATGGAGTTCATTGCCATTACCAGCAGACATTCGAGTAAATTAATTTCACGCCTCAAGAATTCTAGTATAGCTTTGAAAGCTCCAATTTCCCCTGGATGTATTATAAGCCATTAGTCCTGGTACTAGGAGCGTCCACACACGCACTGCTTGTACAACGTGAATGACTGTGTTCCTCGAAGCTGAACATTGGCACTCTAGACAAGTGCTTACAAAATAATCCATTTTCTAGCTAGACTTAATTGCATCAGCATTCTCTTAGAAGTGCTGTTTTTTCTCGGAAATCGCGAATAGTTTTATTTGTCTTAACCTATCTTTTTCTTTTCTGTGTCTACGTATCCTTTCCTCTGTGTCTCTCGATTCTCTTGACCGTATCTGCCTAACCACTAGTCTGTTTTTGCCTCTCATATAGTTTGTATACCCGCGGCCTAGTCATGGACCAGGCCGCGGGGGTGTTGACCCCCGGAATACCCTTCAGGTAGACTCTCCAGGTAGACCTAAAGATTTGTCTGTGTTCGCGCGTTCTTGTGTTTAGGTCCGTCTATCCGTCTTTTCAGAGTGTGTCGTCATCCTCGTCACAGTTTCGTTCTTGCAGCTGCCCATACCCAAGTTATCTTCCACATTCAACCTTGAATGTGTGTTCCAGTGAACGCAGGTTCAGTGAACGTAGTTCTAATGAACTTAGTTCTAACGCAAGTTCATGAATCCTATGAAGATCAAACCTTTGATCTTCCTTAGCAGAGAAATTGCAAACCTACTTTATTTCAGTCAGTTGAATGAAGAAAACGCCCCTTAATAAACATAAACTTGAAATAATTTTAACCAAATTAACCTAAACCAATCAGATCTTAGCAAATCTTACACAAAAAACTACCCTAAGATACTCTAGCCTAGTTCTCTGCGTCATAACCTAATCTAATTAAACCTAACCTACCCAAACATATTATAATATAAGCTAATCTGATCTGATTCAGATAAAACAAACCTTAGGCTAACATAACATAACCTAGATTAACCTAATTTAACCTAACCTAACCTAAAATAACCTAGCTTAACCTAACCTAACCTAATCTTATCTCACTTAAACACAAATTACAAAATTTTCTCATTCTCTCAGAAACACAAGAATTTTTCATTCTCTAAGAAAGACAAGAATTTCACATTCTCTCAGAAAGACAAGAATTTCTCTCATTTTCTCAGAACACAAAACTTTCTCATTCCCTCAGAAACACAAGAATTTCTCTCATTCTCTCAGAGCACAAGACTTTCTCATTCTCTCAGAAACACAAGACGACGTTCATCTTCTCCTTCCTCCTTGCATTAGACGTTCCAATTAAGAATAATTAATTAACTCAGCCCACAATTAATTACTCAGGCAAAACTAACACGAGCGGTCATCATTTTACCTTAATTCAAACGCACTTTTATATTTTTCGAGTTTTATTGAATATTGCATGCATCAGCATCCAAAAAATTACATATTGAATTTTGGCAAATGACTGACATGTTATAATTACATTTATTGTAAAGGAATCGTCAGGAAATGCTGTACATAAATATAGGAAAATAATTATGTTGAAAATGAATAGACTATGAGAAAGAGAAATACATACATAAATAAATTGAGAGGAATATGGAAGAATAAGAAAAATGCAAAAAGGAGGGAAAAGGAGATCGAAGAGAAGGGAAGATGAGAGAAAGTAAAAGACGAAAAGATGGAATATATATATATATATATATATATATATATATATATATATATATATATATATATATATATATATTCTAGGTAGTAGGTTGGTAGTCAGCAACCACCCAGGGAGGTACTACCGTCCTGCCAAGTGAGTGTAAAACGAAAACCTGTAATTGTTTTACATGATGGTAGGATTGCTGGTGTCTTTTTTGTCTCATAAACATGCAAGATTTCAGGTACGTCTTGCTACTTCTACTTACACTTAGGTCACACTACACATGCATGTACTAGCATATATATACCCACCCTTCTGGGTTTTCTTCTATTTTTCTTACTAGTTCTTGTTCTAGTTTATTTCCACTCATCTCCATGGGGAAGTGGAACAGAATTCTTCCTCCGTAAGCCATGTGTGTCGTAAGAGGCGACTAAAATGTCAGGAGCAAGGGGCTAGTAACACCTTCTTTTGTATAAATTAATAAATGTAAAAGGAGAAACTTTCGTTTTCCTTTTGGGCCACCCCGCCTCGGTGGGTACGGCCGGAGTGAAGAAGAGCAGGATGTGAGTGTGGGGGAGGTGCGTGAGGCATTACGTAGAATGAAAGGGGGTAAAGCAGCTGGAATTGACGGAATAATGACAGAAATGTTAAAAGCAGGGGGGGATATAGTGCTGGAGTGGTTGGTATTTTTGTTTAATAAATGTATGAAAGAGGGGAAGGTACCTAGGGATTGGCAGCGAGCATGTATAGTTCCTTTATATAAAGGGAAGGGGGATAAAAGAGAGTGTAAAAATTATAGGGGAATAAGTTTACTGAGTATACCAGGTAAAGTGTATGGCAGGGTTATTATTGAAAGAATTAGAGGTAAGACAGAGAGTAGGATTGCAGATGAGCAAGGAGGCTTTAGAGTGGGTAGGGGATGTGTAGATCAAGTGTTTACAGTGAAGCATATATGTGAACAGTATTTAGAAAAAGGTAGAGAAGTTTTATTGCATTTATGGATTTAGAAAAGGCATATGATAGAGTGGATAGGGGAGCAATGTGGCAAATGTTGCAAGTGTATGGAATAGGTAGTAAGTTACTGAAGGCTGTAAAGAGTTTTTATGAGGATAGTGAGGCTCAGTTTAGGGTGTGTAGGAGAGAGGGAGATTACTTCCCGGTAAAAGTAGGTCTTAGACAGGGATGTGTAATGTCACCATGGTTGTTTAATATATTTATAGATGGGGTTGTAAAAGAAGTAAATGCTAGGGTGTTGGGGAGAGGGGTGGGATTAAATTATGGAGAATTAAATGCAAAATGGGAGTTGACACAGTTACTTTTTGCTGATGATACTGTGCTTATGGGAGATTCTAAAGAAAAGTTGCAAAGGTTAGTGGACGAGTTTGGGAGAGTGTGTAAAGGTAGAAAGTTAAAAGTGAACATAGATAAGAGTAAGGTGATGAGGGTATCTAACGATTTAAATAAAGAAAATTGGATATCACATTGGAGAGAGGGATTATGGAAGAAGTAAATGTTTTCAGATATTTGGGAGTTGATGTGTCAGCGGATGAGTTTATGAAGGATGAGGTTAACCATAAAATTGATGAAGGAAAAAGGTGAGTGGTGCATTGAGGTATCTGTGGAGACAAAAACGTTATCCATGGAGGCAAAGAAGGGAATGTACGAAAGTATAGTGGTACCAACACTCTTATATGGGTGTGAAGCATGGGTTGCAAATGCTGCAGCGAGGAGGAGGCTGGAGGCAGTGGAGATGTCCTGTCTAAGGGCAATGTGTGGTGTAAATATTATGCAGAAAATTCGGAATGTGGAAATTAGGAAAAGGTGTGGAGTTACTAAAAGTATTTGTCAGAGGGCTGAAGAGGGTTGTTGAGGTGGTTTGGTCATTTAGAGAGAATGGATCAAAGTAGAATGACTTGGAGAGCGTATAAATCTGTGGGGGAAGGAAGGCGGGGTAGGGGTCGTCCAAGAAAAGGTTGGAGGGAAGGGGTAAAGGAGGTTTTGTGGGCGAGGGGCTTGGAGTTCCAGCAAGCATGTGTGAGCGTGTTAGATAGGAGTGAATGGAGACGAATGGTTTTTGGGACATGACGATCTGTTGGAGTGTGAGCAGGGTAACATTTTGTGAAGGGATTCAGGGAAACCAGTTAATTGATTTAGTTGGACTTGAGTCCTGGAAATGGGAAGTACAATGCCTGCACTTTAAAGGAGGGGTCTGAGATAGTGACAGCTGGGAGGGACTTTTCTCAGCTGTCGTATCTGAGCTCCTCTGCAAAGACAGTGATTATGTATGAGTGTGGTGAAAGTGTTGAATGATGATGAAAGTATTTTCTTTTGGGGATTTTCTTTCTTTTGGGTCACCCTGCCTCGGTGGGAGACGGCCGACTTGTTGAAAAAAAAAAAAAAAAAAAAAAAAAAAAAAAAAAAAAAAATATATATATATATATATATATATATATATATAAACACTGATCTCTGGCCGACGGAGACTCGACCCTACGAACCTTTTGACAGGAACGCAGTGTTCCGACCGTCAGCAGTGGACCATATCCTTGCATGCACGACACAACTAGAGTTATCCATAGGCAATTTCAAGAGCAGGCAAATATTTCGCCTGCTCTTGCGAATCCTAGATTGTAAAATCCTAGTTGTGTCGATGCATGCAGGGATGAGATGAAAGCTGTTGCATCTGCCTAAAGCTGGGTGCCTGTGATCAACGTAGCGTGAGCTGGATGCCAAGGTTTGGTCCATGTGGTACGGTCGGTAAAGCATGCGTTCTGTCACAGTGTTGTAGTCGAGTCTCCGTCGGTCCAGAGATCAGTGTTTGTGAATATTTCGCCTGCTCTTGCGAATTTCTAGCAATATATATATATATATATATATATATATATATATATATATATATATATATATATATATATATATATATATATATATATATATATACTATATATATATATATAAATATATATATATAATGTATATATATATATATATATATATATATATATATATATATATATATATATATATATATATATACATTAAATAATTAATATAAAACATGGTCATGTAAAAACATCAATATCTTCATTCCAATATCCTGGCCATACTGGAATATCTCTGTGGCAGGGCCACACAGGGCCATACCTGTGGCACGACTACAATAGCCCATCCCTCTGGCAGAGCCACAGAAGGCCATTTCTCCGGCAGGGCCAGGCTGATGGAAGCCGAGAATAATGATCATTTCACTGGGATAGCGTGAGAGGAACAACAAATGTAGATATTAGTGGTGTCTGTCATGGGTGAGCTTACGTCTCTCAGTCATCCCATTCTGGGCCTGGATAGGAGAAGGAAGTGAATAGGGAGAGAGAGTAAGAGAGAGAGAAAAAAAGAGGGAGAGAGAGAGAGAGAGGTGGTAGTAACTACATTCTGAAAGGGTAGAAATGAGTTCTGAAAATGTGGTGACATAGGATGAAATGGAGTTAGGGGGTAGTTTTAGAGATTCAAGGAATAATGGAAAATGAGAAGGTGTGAGATAAAATAATTTAGAAGTTAGAAGTGAAGGAGGATAGAGAAGGCAACAGAAGCTAAGAAAAAGGATTAATTAAAGAGCGAATAAGAGAACGTAAGTAAAAGTGGGGAAATTACTGACCTTGAAGGAAAGGGAACTGACGCTGAAGGAGAGCCTTATCATATTGCAAAGTGACAAGGTTTGCTGAAAATAAAGCTTAATTCTGACGGTTCACACAGTTGTAGAGCTTTTATCATGACTTGATAAAGCTCTTCACGAAGAGCTTTATCCAAGGAAAAGCTCTGCACCCGTAAGAATCATGCAGCTCCTGACAAAAAGCAGTTTGATCCGAGGAAAGCGGTAATAGATTTCATCAGCAGGCCTTCATTAATATCAAGACACCTACCGCAAAATAATCAGTAATGCTTAAAAATAATGTAATTTGGGAAGTGTGTAATCTTCAAGGAGTAGCTTCAGTTTCCTGGATCAAGAGCCCTTCAATAGCTCCTAGGCTCTTGGTTCGGCTGGTAGCATCCTCTGCTCTCACACTGAAGGACTGGGATCACCCTCCAGTACTGGCGAAACGTTGGCCATGTTTCTTTACACCTGCTGCCGCTGTTCACCTAGGAGCAAGTAGGCACCTGAGTGTTAAGTGACTGTTATGGGTCGCATCCAGGTCGAGGGGAAAGATTAAAGAACAATAATGACAATAAAGAGAGTCCCAGATGATTCTCTGACTTTATTGGACTCTCTTGGGGTTTCTAACCATCAGGGGTAATAATCCAAACAAAATCTGTTTCTTCTTCCATTAATTAAGGGTCACACATTAAAAAAAAAAGCTACATCAAGAGAGGAATATAAGACTTCCAAGAAGACTTCAGGACTGCAGTTGGGAGGAGTTGGGAGGGGAACCAGAGGATATTCATCAGTTCTCATTAAAAACCGATTAATTGCTCTCAAGGCTGAATGGAATCTTAGAGGAAGAAAATTACATAAAAATTACTAGAAGGGAAAACCTTTACCTTAAGAAAATCCTAGACTGGAGTATGCTTTCATTCCCTACGACCAGTATTGAATTCGGGTAAAAAATATACCCTTCCAAGTTCTCGACACGAGAGGGCAAAGTAAATTTATTGACAAAAATGTACCACACTCAGTAGAGACGCGGAATTCTGCCGGTAATGATCCAGACCTCTTTTTTTTTTTCATCCTTCTCAATGTCTATTAATCTTTTACCGTCTAAAGAACTTTTTTTTCCCTCCTCTGAAAGACAGAGTCGAGGAGGCTTGACCAACATTTCATGTATTTATATGTTCGCCGCTATTCGTTATAGACACAGTCTGAGTTTCTTTTTTTATCTTTTTTTGGCGATTTACATTGAAACTGTTGAGAGATATTTTTTTTGTTATGTAAGACAGGAATGAGACCATGGGAAATATGAACGGAATCTGTACGCAGATTTGTCGGCTGTCAAAAATGAATTTCAAATATGCACGTCGGCCCGCAGAGCGAAAAATGGTTCTGTCGCTTTTGACTGTGGAAGATCTCAGGTGGGAGCTGGGTTAGTGTTATTACTGTGTGGGTGCTCCTCTCTCCTCTCTTATCGCTCTCTCTCTCTCTCTCTCTCTCTCTCTCTCTCTCTCTCTCTCTCTCTCTCTCTCTCTCTCTCTCTCTCTCTCTCTCTCTCTCTCTGTCTGTCTCTCTGTCTCTGTCTCTGTCTCTCTCTCTGTCTGTATGTCTGTCTGTATGTCTGTCTGTCTGTCTGTCTGTCTGTCTGTCTGTCTGTCTGTCTGTCTCTCTCTCTCTCTCTCTCTCTCTCTCTCTCTCTCTCTCTCTCTCTCTCTCTCTCTCTCTCTCTCCTCTCTCTCCTACTCTCTCCTCCTCTCCACCTTATCGGTGGAGTGTGAGAGAGAGAAGTACTCTTTCTTCCTCTTCACTGCCTCCTACATCACCCCTTCTTCCTTGTATCTTCACAGCCTCCTCCTCCCTCAGTCCCTTTTATTCTTTCTTTCCATTATTATTACCCTCTTTCTCTTCACTATCTCCTCCTTTATTCCATTTTTCAGAATTTTCGCAAATGCCTTTTTACGGTCTCTCTCTTTTTTTTTTTTTTTTTTGCAAACCTTCAGGCCTGGTCACAGACCGGGCCGCAGGGGCGTTGACCCCTGGAACTCTCTCCAGGTATCTCTCTCTCCAGGTATACCAAGCTGTGGTATAATCCACGGCTAGTAACAGACATGAATAAGGAACAGAAAGTCACAGTACCATAACTGGAACAAATCACCAAAGATTAGCAGTTAAAAGAACCTCGTGACTTCTACCACTGCAGACACTACTTCTACTGTTATTACCTCAGTTCTGCTACTACCACTGCTGATGACCCTTAGAGGTAAGACAGTCACCACACGCAACAGTCAACAAACCAGCTAGGGTCGTATCCTACCGCTAGCTGACCCTGGCTACCGTACTTACAGCTGGCTGCTGTACTTACAGCTGGCTGCTGTACTTACAGCTGGCTAAGACGATTTGCAGATAGTGTTTTGCATTGCGAGGGTCGAACACAGCGCAGATGCAGTGCTATGCACACCCGCTAGTGCATCAGTGCACACAATACTACTCCTCCCTTACGTCCTCAATCAGGGGATTTGTAGGGATTTGTGCACCATCAATCACATGGCTCTTATTCTTCAAATAAAAGAATAGTAATTGTCGTTCACTCACTCCAGCATATCTCTCTACTTTCCCATTAAATTGTATTATCTTCCCATTACCCTTCCCATTCCTTCCCCATCAACTCGTCAGTCTAATCTCTTAATGCTTCCTCTATGCCGATTTTCCTCCTGTTCTACTGCCTTTTTTTTTTTAGTTTACCCTTTCATGTTTTGCTTCTTTCAGCGTCATTATCTTCTGTTTTGTTTTTAATATCTGGTCTACACATTCTCGTCTCATTTCTGTTTTACCCTTTCTCTTCCTTCTACTCACTCTACTCTACCATAGTTCTTTTATCCCTTCTCATTCTCTCCCTCCTGTTCTGTCTCCTCATCTTTCTTCTCTTCATCTCTCTTTCCCCTCTTCATCTCTCTTTCCCCTCTTCATCTCTCTTTCCCCTCTTCATCTCTTATTCCACAACCCCTTCCTAGAAATCCTCTTTAATCATCTCAGTGCTTATTCCGTCTCTTCCTCTCGCGGTTTTCTCTCCTGAGTTCTAAAATACAGACCTTCTCTCCTTCCTCCTCTTATAACCCTCCTCCTCTTCCTCCTTACATTCCTACTACTCCTTTTTATTCCTTCTCATCGCTTCTCTTCTTCTGGTTTTCTCTCTCTTAAGCCCTAAACTCTAGTCCACATAACATTTTCAACAATGCAAGTGAAGAGAGCAATCAAAACTCAACAACAGAGGGCCTCTGAAAAAGCATCAGTATTTTCTATATGACTTTAATACGCTGAATTATGTCTTCCCTGCTTCCAGGATCAGGGAAGAGGAACTTGAGAGGGTCAGCTTTGTGGAAATAAACTTGAGTTGCAACATTGAGCTGAATTACAAAAGCACACTAAGTGGCTCTTCAGCTGGTTGAGTCCCTTTCCCCCCACTGTTGCCTCGTTTGCTGGGTATGTTTACAACATGACGGATTGACAAAAAACGTCAGCTCGTAGACGGATGGGGTCCTGATTGCATGTGATACAGGAAATGGAGAATGAAGGATAATAAGTTTTTTTTACTTTTGGTGTATTACACGCACATTATATATATATATATATATATATATATATATATATATATATATATATATATATATATATATATATATATATATATATATATATATATATGTCGTGCCGATTAAGTAAAACTGGTCAATTAGCAAGAACTCATCTAAAATTAAGTCCTTTCTAAAATTTTCTCTTATACGTTTAAAGATATATTTTTTTCATTTATGTTAATGTAAGAATTTATAATTTTGTACTAAGAGAAACTTTGAAAACCTACCTAACCTTATTACAACAAGCGCAATTTAATTTAGCCTAACCCAACTAAATATATTTTAGATACGTTAACATTAATTTAATAATAAACAAACACAATGAAATATATTTTTTTCGTTATGTTCAGAATGATTTTGGCGAAATTATTGCATACACAAATTTTCACTTGTCTTATATGGCAAGGTGAACGTTGCTATTTAAGCCAAAATCGCAAGTTTTACCTAATCGGCACGACATATATATATATAAATATATATATGTGTGTGTGTGTACTCACCTAGTTGTACTCACCTAGTTGTGGTTGCAGGGATCGAGTCATAGCTCCTGGCCCCGCCTCTTCACTGGCCGCTACTGGGTCACGCTCCCTGCTCCATGAGCTTTATCATACCTCTCCTTAAAGCTATGTATGGAACCTGCCTCTACTACATCGCTTCCCAAGCTATTCCACTTCCGACCGCTCTATGACTGAAGAAATACTTCCTAACATCCCTGTGATTCATTTGAGTCTTCAACTTCCAACTGTGTCCCCTTGTTGCTGTGTCCCATCTCTGGAACATTCTGTCTCTGTCCACCTTGTCTATTCCTCGCAGTATCTTATATGTCGTTATCATGTCCCCCCTATCTCTCCTGTCCTCCAGTGTCGTCAGGTCGATTTCCCTTAACCTCTCCTCGTAGGACATACCCCTTAGCTCCGGGACTAGTCTTGTTGCAAACCTTTGCACTTTCTCTAGCTTCTTTACGTGCTTGGCTAGATGTGGGTTCCAAACTGGTGCTGCATACTCCAGTATGGGCCTAACGTACACAGTGTACAGAGTCCTGAACGATTCTTTATTAAGATGTCGGAATGCTGTTCTTAGGTTAGCTAGGCGCCCATATGTTGCAGCAGTTATTTGGTTGATGTGCGCCTCAGGAGATGTGCCTGGTGTTATACTCACCCCAAGATCTTTTTCCTTGATTGAGGTTTGCAGTATCTGGCCCCCTAGACTGTACTCCGTCTGCGGTCTTCTTTGCCCTTCCCCAATCTTCATGACTTTGCACTTGGTGGGGTTGAACTCCAGGAGCCAATTGCTGGACCAGGCTTGCAGCCTGTCCAGATCCCTTTGTAGTTCTGCCTGGTCCTCGTCCGACTGGATTCTTCTCATCAACTTCACATCATCTGCAAACAGTGACACTTCGGAGTCTATTCCTTCCGTCATGTCGTTCACAAATACCAGAAACAGCACCGGTCCTAGGACTGACCCCTGTGGAACCCCACTCGTCACCGGCGCCCACTCTGACACCTCGCCACGTACCATGACTCGCTGCTGTCTTCCTGACAGGTATTCCCTGATCCATTGTAGTGCCTTCCCTGTTATCCCTGCCTGGTCCTCCAGCTTCTTCACTAATCTCTTGTGTGGAACTGTGTCAAACGCCTTCTTACAGTCCAGGAATATGCAATCTACCCACCCCTCTCTCTCTTGTCTTACTGCTGTCACCCTGTCGTACAACTCCAGTAGGTTTGTGACACAGGATTTCCCGTCCCTGAAGCCGTGTTGGCCGTCGTTGATAAGCTCATTCCTTTCTAGGTGTTCCACCACTCTTCTGATAATCTTCTCCATTGCCTTGCATACTATACATGTCAGTGACACTAGCCTGTAATTTAGTGCTACGTTCCTGTCTCCTTTTTAAAGATTGGAACTACATTTGCTGTCTTCCATACCTCAGGTAGTTGCCCTGTTTCGATAGACGTGTTGAAGATCGTTGTTAAGGGTACACATAACTCCTCCGCTCCCTCTCTCAGGACCCATGGAGAGATGTTATCCGGCCCCATCGCCTTTGAGGTATCTAGCTCGCTTAGTAGCTTCTTCACTTCCTCCTCAGTTGTGTGTATTGTGTCCAGCACTTGATGGTGTACCCTACCTCTCCTCCTTTCTGGAGGCCCTTCTATCTCCTCTGTGAACACCTCTTTGAATCTCATGTTGAGCTCCTCACACACTTCGTGGTCATTTCTTGTGTGTGTGTGTGTGTGTGTGTGTGTGTGTGTCAAGAGAAGGAAAATAAACGTATTGTTCTTAAAAACGACTTAACATGTTGTGAAGGTGTCTTATGTTGCACACACACACACATACACACACACACACACACACACACACACACACATGTTCGTTCTTAATTCCCTGTGGTATACGAGCCCCATTATATATTAAGCCTGCCGTGCCATTCAGCTAAATTAAGAAACAGTAGGCGATGAGGAGGGAGTGAGGGAGGGAGGAAGGGATTAGGGAGTGAAGGAGGATTAGGGAATGAAAGAGGGAGGGAGGGAAGGAGGATTAGGGATTGATTGAAAGTGGGAGGGAGAAATAGGGAGTAATTAAGAGGAGGGAGAGAGAGAGGATGTGCGTTAGTTGAGTGTGGAAGTGAGTAACTAAAGGAGGGGGTGAGTAATTCAATGAAAAAGTGAGCAAGGAAATAAGTAAATGAACGAGCAAGTGACGGAATGAGCAAGTGAGTTACAATAACAAGTTCACGAGGAACACAGTTGCAGAGAAAAATAAAGCTCTCTGAAATGCTACCAGATGGCGTTTTCCCAGAAGGATACAACATGCCGAGAAACGAAATAAGCAAAGAAGAAGCAAAACAACCTCGAGTATCTAAGAATCGAAATCATCGATTGATATACAGGCTACACAATAGAATTTTGTTTTGACAAGTGAAACCGAAATCATCAGAGCAGTTGTTTACAAACTTCGTCCAAACAAAAGAAAACCCAGACCAGAATACGACAGAAATAACAAGACAGCAACAGACATAGTTGAGAGGACAACAGAAACGTCAAATAGGACACAATCTCTATTCTCGTGGAGGAGAAAATCGGTGGAAACCAACAAACATGGAGGACAAAATGAAGACCTTTATGGAGAGCCACACATATGGGGGGACAAAATTTATGGACACAACAATAGAAAACTTTTTTTCTACGACATACCAAACAACACGGGAGACTGAGAGTGACTGACACATCCGAGGAATGTTCTGCAACATTCCCCTCGTATCCGCTTACCAGCTACAGCGCTGCAGCATTCCCACGTGTCCAAATTCCAGCTACGTGTCCATGTACTAGATACAGTACCAAGAAATGCACATTGCACGTAAATGGTACAAAAGACACAAAAATGAGTTGCCAACTTTGTTAATAATGTCATAGTTTACCTGTTGATGGTTTCCTGGGGAAGAACGAAGGGTCGTCAGCCACAACGACCAAGTCCCACACCAGGATACCTGGTCAGGCTATTTGTGCTGGCAACACGCATCCCCCAACGTCCGCAATCATTGCCCGGGTGATCAGGAAGTGCCTGCAGGAGTTTGTCAAGTGTCCTCTTGAAGACACGGATGTGATGCGAAATTCCTCGTACGTTTTCAGATCTTTCATTGTGTTGCATGAAGTCATCTTCATTGTGTTGCATGAAGTCATCTTCATTGTGTTGCATGAAGTCATCTTTCAATGTGTTCCATGAAGTCATCTTGAGTTTGGAAAAAGTAACACAATTGCAGAAGGATGAGATACGTCAATAAAGGATAGCATTACACTGCTTCTGCGTGTTCTCTTTCTAGAGTGTCTGTATGTTGTACAGTTTCGCTTTACCGTGACATGATTAATTAAGCTCCATAAAGATTGAAGCTTTGACCCCAAACAAAAGTTTATTCCGTAACGTGTCTCTTATCTTATAATGTTTTTTTTTTTCCAGCACCATAGGCGCCGAGGCTTGTACTTTTCTGTCAAGGCGGAATAAATTTGTCTTGATTTCATTTAGAGTCCCATGATTCTGAATGAGCAGTAACCAAAGACAAAAACATATACTAAACTCATTTTTTATATAGGAAATTAAATAAGTTAATCCATATAAATCACTAATAATTATAACCAATTGTTAATCAAAGAATCTCACCGAAAAAAACATCAGCTTATTTTTGGTTGAAAAATGTTCAGAGTTTGTCCTGAAAATGTCCAGTTTGGTAGTTCAGGAAATGATTAGTTCCACAAGCAGTTCACAAGACGCTTGGGCAAGATGACAAGATTAATTTGGATAGATTTCACGGAACAATAAAGTCGCAAGAAAATGTCGAGAGGGAGAAACAACTAGAGACAGTACAAACCGACCTCAAAATATATTTGTCTCTTCCTAACTGACTGACGTGCGTTTATTTCCAAATAATCTAAACATAGATTCAAGCAGAATCTAAGCTAATCTAGGTTATTTTAATGGATCATAAAATTAAAAAAAATGCTTTTGGTAAATTGTCAATAACGATATGAGGTACACTTGCGCCTCATAGTTCGTAGGAAAAAAGAACACATGTTAAGTATGAGCAGGGAGATTTAAATGCAGTGAGAGAGAGAGAGAGAGAGAGAGAGAGAGAGAGAGAGAGAGAGAGAGAGAGAGAGAGAGAGAGAGAGAGAGAGAGAGAGAGAGAGAGAGAGAGAGAGAGAGAGAGAGAGAGAGAGAGAGAGAGAGAGAGAGAGAGAGAGAGAGAGAGAGAGAGAGAGAGAGGGACCCTTCTTGGCTAGCTGCAAGAACTGTGTCAAAACTGTCAGTGGTGACAATAAGGCAGAAGGTGCATTTCCTTCTTAAATCGCTTGACCAAGAAAAGGCTGTGGGCCCAGACAAGTTGAGCCCAAGATTACTGAGATGTGCAGACCAGCTAGCAGCACCTCTAACTCGCATCTTTCAGCACTGCCTAGTACAGTGTAAATGGTCTTCTCTGTGGAAAGAGGCAAATGTAGTCCCTGTTCACAAAAAGAAGAGCAGAGCAGAAATCAGCAACTACAGACCAGTGTCACTCCTGTCAATCACTGGCAAGATCCTTGAGACAATAATCTCAAGACAAATTACAGAATTTTTTGACTACCACTCACTACTTTATGACCGTCAATCTGTTGTTAAACCTCTCCACTAAATGCCACCAGTCACTGGATGAATCCAAATTCAGCTGTGTGGTAGCATTGGACATTGCTGGTGCTTTCGACCCAATGTGGCATCAGGGCCTCTTGGCAAAACTGCAAGCATTGGGAATTGCAGGATCTACGCTATGTCTTCTCAGTGATTAAATTCATGGTAGATCTCTAAGGGTAGTTCTCAATGGAACAGAATCAGCAAGACTCCTATTGGGGCAAGTGTTCCACAAAGAAGTGTCCTTGGACCATTGTTATGGAATGTCTACTTCAATGACCTTCATCTCATCCCAGAATCCCATGCATATGCAGACGACTGTACTCTGACATTCACTTATTCAAGAGAAGAAATGCCAGCTGCCCTAAGCTAATTCAATCACCAGCTAGGAGCTATGTCAGCTTGGGGAAACCGATGGCAACTAACATTTGCACCTGAGAAAACACAAATGATGATGGTCTCTAGATACCATGATGGTAATACCGGTGCAGTATGAGTGGAAGAGTGTTGGTACCTGGGGAAGAAGTTGATATCCTTGGGGTGAAATCTGACTCCCAAATGACCATAAAGAACCACGTTGTAAATCTTGCAAACAAGACAGCCAGGAAGCTTACAGCACTTCGCCGTATCTCGCATCTGCTTGACAGTAGAGGTTGCAAGATTCTGTATGAGGCACAAGTACGC